>CAEGAF010084164.1:0-11143 GCA_903067075.1 Micropoecilia bifurca | reverse complement strand
AGGCTTTGTCCTTGATGTATTTATGAATCTTGGATGTTTCATCCTGGACAGTGGCTCTCACACTCACTAGTCCTCTGCCTCCTTTCTTACGGCTCGTGTATAGTCTCAGGGTGCTGGATTTGGGGTGGAACCCTCCATGCATGGTTAGCAACTTCAGAGTCTTAACATCCGTGGCCTTCATCTCTTCCATTGGCTAATTATTCCGGCAGGGTATCTGATTACTGGTAAGGCATAGTTTTTATTGTACGGATCTTGTTCTTGCCATTGAGCTGGCTTCTCAGGACTTGCCTTATTCGTTGGAGGTATTTGGCAGTGGCTCCTTTCCTTGTGACCTCATCCAGGTTGCCATTTGCTTGTGGTATTCCCAGGTACTTGTAACTGTGCTCTATGTCTGCTATTGTTCCTTCTGGGAGTGAGACCCCTTCTGTGCGGACGACCTTCCCTCTCTTTGTAACCATTCGACCACACTTCTCTAGTCAAGTGCTGTAGATCCTGGTGGTGTGGATCAGTGATCAGTCGCTGCCTGTTCAGGTCTTGGGCCTTCCATCCTCAGCAGAGTTTGTTTTCCCTGCTGCCCTCTAGGAAAAGTTCAGCAGCTTCAAATGCAGAACAACCAGATTCCATAACAGCTTCATCCCTCATGTCATATGGATACTAAACTGCCATTAGTTTAATCTTTCATTGCATATATTTATACCAATACTTCCATTACTACTTCTTTATGTATTATATTGGAGCATTGCAATGAAATTTCTTTCAATATGCAATTTTTTGAATGTACAATTAAATGACAATAAAATCTGTCTACTTACTTTGTTTAAATTGCAGCACTAAGTAAAAACTCACAAGTAAAGATGAATTAACCGTCACAACGTATAAAACTATTTTTAGACAACTTGTATCTTGCTATATCAACTTCCTAAACTTTAATTTTCAAGGCAGACTTGAAACTATTTTTGAATGTTTTACAGTGTAGTGCCCAAAGCTGACCTTCTTCAGACCTGAACTCCCCTAAGGGAACTCATTTTAAGCCTGTTTCAAACATTTATGGGTCCCATATGGAAATACATTATGGGCAGTAAAAATTAAAAGTTAGAAATAAAAAAAAAAGGATTTGATAAAATCAAGACAAAGATGTGAGAAACTGGCCCAGCAATCATAATTTAAAACAATGTATTAGTTTTCAAAGGTTTTTCCTTTTTTTAAAAAAAAAATAAATAAAAGTGCAAATTCTTCCGTCTGCTAATCACCATAATTAATCTAGAGAGACGAGTCCAGTTAAAAAGATTGTTTTATTTATCAGTAAAAGACATTATATGATTAGCTGAATGACTCAGCTATTAGCAGGTTTATAATTATCACACGAAGCATTAAGCCTTCTGTTTTAAATGTTATATTTCGAAACGAAACTTCCTGAAGCAAACTGTTTTATTTTGAAAGTATCCCCGCTGCTCTGCCTGTGTCCGCCTGGCTTGACGCATCTCTCCTAAACTCCGGCACCTGGACGCCGCGCTGCGCGGATCCGGACGCATCGGGAGGAACAGCTCGGTTCTAACTACACTTTACCTTTAAGTAAAACTTGAATTATCAGACACCCGCTTCCTTTTTTCGTGTTCTGGTTCATCTTGACGGTTCATCCTGCTGACGGACGGAGTTTGGATCCTGGCAGAGAGGCGGGAGGCAGAGCTGCTGACCGGATGGACCAGCGGGTCCTGGACCGAATCCGGACCCGGACCGACTGAAGCTGCTCTCGGTAAGAAGCGCTGGCAAAGTTTTCATCATTTTTGCTGCTTTTATTTGCACTTTTCTTGCTGCGCTGCCCCGTGATCAGCTCTGGATGGGTTGGACAGAACATTTCTGGATATGATGTCAGTCTTTGTATTTACGCTTTCCACAGAATGGATTTTTAGAAATTACAAGTCTATGCAATAAAATGGGTCTTTGGTCTTGTTACTGACAGGATGTTTGGGTGTATTAACTGCCTGAATCATGGAAGTATTTAAAGATTTTGTTTTAAAATATTTCATTTTAATTAGAACCAGAATCATGATTTCATTCCGTTTATCTGGCAGAGATACATCACAAATGTCAGGCTTTCTGAAATATATGGATCCTTCTTTGGATAAACAACTGTGTTGTTTTTGCAGATGTGGAGATCATTTTGATTTTATTCAGCACTTTTAAGCTCCTGCTTTAAAATTTAAGGATGATAAATGATTGAAAATGATTCCACATTCCTAAAATAAAACCACCTCCAGGGCGAGGTCTTGTTGATGGATAAATATACATTATTGTGTTTTGGAGAGTTATATCAGGAGATAATTTAGTTCCATCATGGCCAGACTGTCAGCAAGGGAGGCTTGTAATGTATTTCAAAAAGATTTTCAAGGGACATCAGAATATTTTCAATTAGAAGAAATGACTTCCTTTTTTAATTTTCTGTTTAATTGATATTTACCCAACAGTGACTGTTGAATAACAAAAAAGCTCTCAAATGTGCAAATGTCCTTTCATTATAAAATTTGAGTTTCCATAGCAAACTGAGTGAAAAAGGAGGGATGGTGGTGAATACAGTCTCATTATTTTCATCAAAGATGCACAAACAGAAGGTCTCCTCTTTAAAGTGAGAGCCAGTCTGCCAGCTCTCCTGTTGGGCTTTTTACACAGATGCCAGAGAATGCTGCCCTGTGCTGTTTTGTCCAAAATAGTTCAGATTTTTGTTCTAACTTCTTAAAGATGTTGTATCTTTTGGAATAACCCCCCCCCCCCCCCCCCAGAGGATCTCAGGGGACCCATAAATGATGGAAAGAGCATTTGGTGGATCAAACATGGGCAGCATTTGGTATGTGTGTAACCATGGCAATGTGGGTGTGTTGTAGAATGTTCCACCTTGTATCTTCTCTTGAAGACATTTGAAGGGATATTAACCCTTTCATGCATAGTGGTCACTACAGTGGACAGCTACATAAAAGCCATTTTCTTGTACTTCTTGTATATTTTAATGTTATAAATGCACACAGCAGTCAGTTAAATTAGCAGTCAGTGAAAAATAATTATTATCATCATCCTCAGCATATGAGCAGATTTATGCAAAATCTTTCAGTTTTTTTCACTCTTTCACTTAAATGTATTTTGGGGGGGATTTTATGTTGGACGAAGACAAAGTGCTACTTATTTGTGAAACAGAACTAAATTAAACTTATTTAGGTCCAGAATAAAAATTAATTGTCCTACAAATTATGGCAATGAGTGATAATATTGTATAGTACACCCTCTCAAAGATCAATAAACAAATTTCTAAAGAATATTTAACAATGGAACTGGAAGATTTTAAGCATCCAAAATAAATAAAACAAAAGAAACTAAATTGATTATAAAGACTGAAAGTAATCGTTAGGCTCAGACAGGGAAAACAGGCAAACGTGTCAGTTAGGACTTTAGTGAAAAAAGTGTAAACTTACTACAAATGTTACAACATTTTTCTAAATGCTGGCTTTTCAACTAGATTAAAGAACATTTATTTTGCGATTAAGCAAACTGCTCTATTTTGTGCTGACCGTTTTGTATTTTATTTGTGGATTAGACATCCCAGTGTCAGTAAACGGAGACAGGCTTACTGGTTGGTAATGTTTTTCCAATCTGGGAAATCTGTGAGGGATCATCGCTGTTGCTTTCAATGTGTTGGGATCATCCACTGTGGCGGAAGACTAATGCTTGTTAGAAAAAAAAAACTTATATAATTTATCTTGTGACTAATTAATTTATTGCTTATTGTGACAGGCCTAAACATGCTTACAGAAAAATCTGAAAAGTTTGCTACATTTGTTTTCAGCTCTTAATTTCTGATAACTCTTAATGAAATAAATGCAATAAATACTTTCCACATGAGATTTAATCTTGAGGAAAAACAAAATTGTGTTGAAACATCATCATAAAGACCATAGAACCCTGCGGAAAAGATACACAGAAGCAATATCCCAAGGCATGGAGGATTCTTCAGTCCATTATCTGAAAATTTGGTATTTTGTAACTGCAAAGCAGCAATAATTGGCCAGGCAAAAATAGCATTCATCAGAGTAGATGAATGCTATTTCATGGTGACTGTGGAGGAGCCACAGAACCACAGCTCTACTGACAGGTGAGCTATTAGTCATGGACTCCACAAATCAGCTCTTTATAGAGCTCAGCAAGAAGCCATAATAATTCCTGTTGAATAAAAGCCATGTGGGAGACAGCAAATATGTAGAGGAAGGTACTACGATCACATGAGACCAAAGTTGGCTTCCATGCAGAATTATTATGATCATTTTTACATGAACTGATAAAAACATGGTGGTGGCAGCATCATGATGTGGCGATGAGTTTTCATCAGTCACATAACAGAGCAATCCAAAAACTATTAGAAACTACAAAATACTTGAGACTGGATTGCAAATTGACCTTCCAGGAGGACAGCGACACTGAACACCTAACCAGAGCAGAGCTTCTATCCTATAGCTTAGGATAGAAGCATATTCATGTGTTTGATTTGTCAAGTCAAAATCCAGACCTAACTTGTGAAAATTGTAGCAGGGCTTGAAAACTCCTGGTCAGACTCTTTTCAATGTCTGACTTTCCTTGCACTTCACAAGTTCTTTCTGTTTCTCAAAATCCCATTAAAGTTCAGTGAAGTTTCTGGTTCCGTGTTGCAGAATTTGCTGTGTTGAATTCTGCAACGCAGCAAATTCATGGTTGTTTTTGGTGTTGGACAAATTTGTGCAAATTCCAATTGATTGCAGATTACTAATACTTTTAATTGACATACGAGGAATGTTGAAACAGAGTGTTAATAAAATATGGTTTTAAAACAAATCTGTATAGGTGAACATTAACTCACAAGATCCAAACTCTTGACTCCCACAGTCACCTCAACAGCCGAAGAAAAGTCAGTGACTCCTGCCTCAGTTATGGATGTACAGTACCTGGTATTATTACCTGACCTTTCAGCTCTTTTTATGGATTTTGCCAACCCCTTAAGGTTACAAAAAGTGATAAATTAAACATGGTGGATTTTTTTATTCCCTATTTTTATTCTATCTAAACCCCTCTTTACAGAAAGACACAATATTTGAATTTTCTCAAAGAATTAGAAATTTGCTGGAAAATGTTTGTATTGAATACTAGCTTGAGGTTTTTTTTTGGGTTGCCTGAATTGCTACATCATGATACCAACCACCATGCTTTCATGAACAGCTGCTTTGTCGACACTTTACACTTTGAGGAACACTTTAGTGCACTATCTAATGAATGGAAGAGCATCAAAGACACATTAATTTGTATGTTCCAGGCCCTCTGAGTGTCAGTATTTTAATGAAGGTGGAAACATACAGCGTTTCATGTTTCATATTTTAAAATTGCTTGTGGTGCAGGTTTTTTAAATTACTGTGTTTTAATAAAGCCTGACTTCTTTTTGAACAAACGTTTGGTTATAGTTTTGACATAAGACAGAATACATGAATTAACAATTGAAATATTTTTGTGGTGCTAGTGGAATCATTTGGACGGTACTCAGACAGGAAGTTAGCAGAGAGAGAAGGATGGAAGATATGAAGCAAAGGTTTCAAGGTCAACCACAGGGAGCAACTACTGGATATGGAGCACTGATTTACTGCCATGCTGCAAAAAACAAATCCTGTGACAAAGTTAATATCTAAAAATTAAAGTGCTAATAAGTGTTTTATAACTAAATGTAGACAGATCAAGTATTGAATCCTAAATTGAAGTTAAGGTACTAACTTTCCTAAAATGATTGAAGTTAACAGCATGTGATGTAGAGCCAAATAGACTCTCACATCCAACAGGGTTGATGTGGCCATGCTGGTTGATAAACACTTTCCGTCCCCAGTGCCAGCCTTTGTTCTCTTTTGACAGGAAAAAAAAGTTGACAGACACATGATCCTTTTTACATCCAGATTGTTTGGAGCTAGTCTGGATTAAAAGCCTCAGCAGTAATGGCCCGGTGTCTCACAGATGAGTACAGGATTATTATGAGTGCTCCCTGTTGTCGTCTGACCTTGTTTGCACTCTTGCACATCATTTAGTTTACTTCTGTTTAGATCTGTGTATATTCACGTTTCCTGGACTGGATTGCTGCTGGGTGGATGTGAGGGAAACACAGAGACAGTAGAGTTTGGTTTGGAGACAGGAAAACAGACGAATAAAGCCTGCAGAGGAGGATGAGTCTGATGGTGCCCATTTGCCCTCTTTTATAGGTTAATGCTGTTCATGGTGCGGCCATGATGGGCATCCAGGAGCCAGACCTGCATGAGCAGCATGAAGGATCAGTGCAGGAGGCAGAGGATGAGGAGGAGGATGGGGAAAAGATACATGTGTCATTGGAGGAAGAAGAGTTGGAGAACAAAGGGGAGGAAGAGGAGAAGGAAAAGGAAGAGCTGCCGTACCCCTCCTTAGCTCCAGTGGTTCTGTTGGCTCTGACCCAAACCAGCCCTCCCCGCTCCTGGTGCCTTCGTGTTGTCTGCCACCCATATCCTTTATTGCTGGAAATACTCCTTAACATGCTCACGACTGTGACTCTTTTTATGACTCCAGTGTCTGTTTCCGCTCTGCACTTCCTCAGATCTGGTGTAGTTACAAGGTAACAAGCGCTGAGATGTTTATGTTAGCTTCAAACACAGGAGAGGTTGGAGAAAGGTCAGTGCCGTGCATATGTGTGTGTTTGCATTTGGTTGTGTGCTTGGATGAGTTCAGATATTTTCCTGGGCCAATTCCTTGTAGGCCAGCATTTTGTTCCTGATTGCAGGTTTCCATAGTGACAAGCCCTAATGAATCTGCAGGGTTACAGCTACCTGTCAGTTGTATTGTTACTGGCCTCTATTTATATGGCAGAAGGGGTTACAAATGGTGAAGAAAACTCGCGTCGGCTCCCAAATTCGACTCCCCTGCTGTTTTTATCTTCTCACCTCCTTTTCCTTCTCGCCATCTCTGCCTCCATCCAGTTCCACCCATAAAGGTGCTAGATTGTTTGGGCCTGGTTATCGGTGCTGAGTGGTGTGTGTGTGTGTGTGTGTGTGTGTGTGTGTGGGTGGTGTGTGTGTGTGTGTGTGTGAGTGGCCAGGAATACTGTGAAGTGTGTATAAATGTCAGCAGGATGTCAGGGATTTGTTGAATCTGTCCAAATTGAATATTTTTCACAGCTTATGACTTTATGAGCGCTTGCCTATGCGTGTGTGTTGTGTTGTTATGCGGTTGCCATGTCCGTGGGTTGCTGCAACAGTCAGCACTTTGTGTTCTCCATAAAATATAGATAGATAATTGCTGAATAAATAAAATGTACACCAGGAGTAACAGGAAAAAGAATCACATGGCATCATAATGTAGTTGGTGGCAGCAAGAATGACTGAATGAAATGAATCTGATGGTTGTAAGTTTGGTTCTGGTTCTAGTTATGCATAGCAGAACCAGAACCACAAGACCTGAGAGGTCTGGAAGGCAGCTCCAACAGCAGACCTTTAATGTATTGTGGGGCTAAACTCACTGTCCTCAGCTAAAGAACAGCTAGCTATCACTTATATGACAGAGAACAGTGTACAAAATACTCTGACCTAACAACACCAATTTTCTGGGACGATGGTGGCAATGATGGTAGAAGTTCATTCTGCAATCGGTGCGTCATCGGTTCGAGCCCCTGCCTCGCTGTTGTGTCCTTGTACAAGAAGCTTCATCTACCTTGCCTGTAGATGGTCAGAAGGGCCGATATCATGATATAACAGAGTTGCTTCTGTCACACTGTCCCAGCTGCTATACAGTAGTAGAGTGAAGTCAAATCAAATTTATGTTTTCGCATCCACCTGAAAAATGTGTAGTTGCACCACAACCCCCACCAAATAATTTGCAGGCTACTTTGCACTGACCATTATTTCATTATTAACAACAAAGTTTACCTTTGACTAAACGCCCCCTAAGGCTTCCCAGCGCCCCACTTTTTAAAAAATGTCCGCCAGCGCCCCCTGCCGTCCTCTGAACACCCGCTGGGGGGCGGTACCGCCCACGTTGAGAACCGCTAGTTTAGGGTAACCCTAACCCATATGTTACTGCGATAAATGATAATATTCTTGTTTCAATTAATACAATGATAATGGCATAATAATACAAGAACAAGTTCTCAAAGATCAATAGACTGTAAATTCTAATGAACTATTGACACTGGAACTAGAAGACATTCTAACTATCCAAAATAAACAAAACAACAGAAACAACAAATGAAATGACGTATGAAGCCTCTGTAAACAAAATTCTCCTTCAAAGAAAGGGATGGTTGAAACCAAAACACAATTCTGAAAACTTTGTCAACTATTTTATGGAAGGAGAATGAGAAAAGAGAAAAACTATCAATCATGTAAGTGATCGAGTTTGCTTTAATTCATTATACGATTAATTGAATTATTGCTTATTGTGATATTCCTACCTGTAACTCACAGTGTCGTTATTCATATTCAGAAAGCTGACTGACCCAGTGTAACTAAGGGCTTGATAGTCCGGTAGACTTGGTTCGATTGGGAACTAAATATGCAACATTTGTTACATTTTCGGCTGCTGTAGTTCACACTGCACTATGTCAAACAATCCAAACTAACTGAAAACATGTTCCCCCATCACATGTTGTGGCGTTGCACAGAGAACTAATGAAAGAAAATGACACAAAACCTCTGAAGAAGACCAGCGCAACATCCATCCATCCATCCATCCATCCATCCATCCATCCATCCATCCATCCATCCATCCATCCATCCATCCATCCATTCATCCTCCTCCCCTCCCTCCCTCCCTCCCTCTCTCTCCCGGGTCTCAGGGGCAGCAGCTTCAGAGGGGAGGCCCAGACGTCCCTCCCAAGCCACTTCTTCCAGCTCCTCCAGGAACCCCAAGGTGTTCCTAGGCCAGCAGAGAGACATAGTGAAGTAGAAAGTACAGATACTTGCTGTAAAATCTATGGAGTAAAAGTAGAAAGTATCCCCAATTAAATCTACTTAAGTAAAGTACAGATACATGAAAATTGTACTTAAGTACACTTCCCACCACTGCCTGAAAGTGATCAACATATCTAAACAGCACCCCACTGAGTTGTTGCCATGGTCGCATCCCAGATCACTGGACTCTCTCTCTCTCAGCACTAACATACACACATTTGTACGCACTTACAGTTGAGCAATGGTGCACACACTAGCAAGTGTGGGGACTCACAAGTGAGGAAATGCCTGCATATAAACAAGGGAATCTCCCCAGGAGAGGCTCTTCGGAGGAATCACCTGGTTGCTTGGAAACAGTGTAGCTCTGCCCAGACGACCCGATTGCTTCTGCTTGCAGCTTTATTTTTGTCATATGTTGCCCAGCTCTCTGTCTTCACAGTGCAGTTAATGGGAACAGCCTCATTTTATCATGCATGCCAAACAGAGTTCTTTGCTTTTGCACCTTTTCTGTCTGCAAGCATAAATTGCTGAGGGATGTGGAAGGAAAGCATAGAGACTGGAGTTTGCTCAACTGATATAAAAATGTGTTTAAGATCTAATACAAGGTGGATTATCACTGATCAAGTCATATTTCTTCTTCCTTTTTCATGCCTTGTTTTTGTTGCACATTAAACACCTGCCTCTTTTTCATTTTTATATGAAATGTGGTTGTTGGTGGTGAGGATAGACACGGTCAGACCCAGGATGAATTGCAAAAGTGAATTTAATGATGAACTATTAGTAAAAGATAAACAGGAGGCACAGGTAGTGGTGGTACAACAAGCACAGACTCTATAGAGACAGGGTTGTGAAACAGACAGCGAGGACAGGAACTACAATGACAGCGAAGACAAAACCATGACAAGGATCCGGTGGGGAACAAGAGACACGAGTGGGATCAAATTCACAAGAGATAAATCAGGGAGACAAGACATATGGGATCAGTTAGGGGGTAGACAGGAAAACACAGGGTCTAAATTAACTAATAGAAAACACATACAAAACCCAAATCCCACAATTTTTTTTGTGATGTATCAAGTATATTTTTCCTGAAACAAAACAAAGTTTATGATAAATATCAATGTAAATTTCATGAAATTTCCTTTGCTTAAAAACACTCCAGTGTCCAGTGACATCAGTCAGACCAATTTGTCTTCAGTCACAAAGCCATCCTGATTAGTTCAAGGGAATCGAAGTTGGAGCATTCCAAGGAAAAAAGTAACTTCCTGTTTTGAGTGGGTGAGTTTTGGTGATGTCACAGAGGTCGTGTTAATGGAATATTTTCCGCATTTGACTGATTTTTTTTTTTAAACGACCGGAAAATTTTAAGTCCGTCTGTCATTTAATAGGTTGTAATTAAAACCCCTGACTGATGCACACGGGCAGACATTACAGACTTTACGCAAAGAGTTCATCACAGAGGCAACTAAAATCAATCAATTAAAAAAACCCTTCAGAATATCATCGCATGGACTCTGAACTAAATGCGTCTTTCTGAACAGGCGCTGACACAGTGTGTTGAAGAGTTATGGCCATAGGTGTAAATCCCAGTGGGATCCAGGGGGGTACAAAGGCCCCCAATCATGGAAAAGTCTAGAATTTCCCCCCCCCAAAAAAGAATTAATTTATAAAGCATTTGCATTTAAATAATTTCAATATGAAAAGGCAAAAGAAACAAAAAAAACTAAGTAAATCTGTCATTTATCGCAGAAAAAAAACAAGAACAAATTTTTAGGTCCCCCGCTACCATTATTACAACAATGGTTCACAAAGTGTAGGAGGAGCAGCAGCACTTTAAATTTGACTCATTAGGATTTGATTAAGAACCAGATTTGTTCTTTATAATTTCTGTCCAGTAAAACTATTAATCTATAATCAATAGACAGGTCTATATAAAGATATGACCCATGTTTCTGTCTCATATCTGTATGGCACTAAAAGGATCTGGAACTTTAGTTTTTCCACTGAAAGCTCTGGTTTGCACATTAAATGCCATGTGGGTGAAGTTTTATGGATGATGCTCTGATGTCCCATCATCCTGAATGCAGCACAGAGCTGCACCACCAGAAACTGACAGAAACACTGAAGAGAAGAAGATTTATGATTAATGTAGTTACAGTTCTATCCATGTTTTAATGTTG
>CAEGAF010084119.1:0-41001 GCA_903067075.1 Micropoecilia bifurca | reverse complement strand
GTTTTATTTGATAGAAATGATTCTAATCATTTTTATATTGAAATTGATGAACAGACACACTTTTACAGTGTTTTATTTAACAATATATTTACATAATTCCATAATTTAATGTACATTTAACATTTCAAGATAACAAATAATTTTCCTGTATTTATTTTTTGTATGTTATTGATAAATGACTTGATTTATAAATCAGTCATTATCAAACATTAACTACATATTTTTCTTAATTTTTCCCAGATAATAAATATTTATTACAGTATGTCAACTCTGCTATTGACAGCAGAGTGAAAATAATTCTAACAGAGTAATTAATTTTTATTACATTACATAAGCTACATTAATAAATTAATACTTCAGTTTGAGATATTTAAAAATACACAAAAAGTGAAAGAATAAAACATGTATTTATTATACTGGGAACACTGGTCACAGGCTTCAGTCTGCTGGTCCCACTGGGAAACTCAATGACTTTTGAGACGTCCTGGTTCACAGGCTAAAGCCAAGAATAAAAGAGAAATTATCCTATAGTGTAATAGAAAATATGTACGATATATGTTTCTTTCACATTCAAAAAGACATTTTCACCATGTTGGGCTCTGACTCGTAGCATCTTTTTAGCTAAATACCGACATGGTGATGCTGAGCTGGGAAACAGACTGAAGACCAGCAGCTCCAGCTCTGATCCTGACTGATCTTTATTCACTAAATACTCTGGTTTTTAATTAGCTTCTCCTCTAACAGCGGTTTCTCATCAGCTCTCTTAATAGAAAACAGTATGAAAACATTAGCTGCTATTTGGAAACAACTGAGTTTCTGCTCAATGTCCAAAATGAACCATGAGCAATTCGAAGTCTGACAACACTCTTTAGTGTGGATGTTAGCGAAAGAGGACGCTCCAACAGAATAAGAGCTACTAAACATATACATTTAGAGAATCGGAATTGACTCAAATATACAGAAAAACAGCTAAGAACCATCAAACACTCAAAACCAAACAAGTCAAAGTCCCTGGCTAGCCCTAATTTGCAGCAGCCCCTCTCTCACTCACAGCGTGACAAAGCCTCTTCTCCTAATAAAAAGCAGAAAGGGAAGAAAAAAAATAAATTTTATATAACAACCAATTGTCTTGTCATCCTAAAGGTACTTCGGAACCAGATGAAATCTCAATCATCAGCTTAAAGCTTTACAAAACCTGAAATAAAAGAAGTAACCCAAGCCACAATCCTGACTTGACTCTAACAGAGAAGCTGTGAAGATAACTAAAAGATTAGGGTGATGGCAAGAAAGTCCTCTAACATCACCAAAGATAAATAGTTAAAATATCAGAGCAAAATTTTGTACAAAGTCCTACTGTCCATTGGGAAATAGTTCTCTCATTTCTCAATAGAAAAATACTTCTTGATAGACAGAACATTATTATTAATTGAACGCCGAATAATCTTGGCCTAACTGCAAATGAACCACTGCATGCGGACGTTTTGTGGCTGATCCTACAGTAGAATTTCTCAGAATGTATTTTTCAGAAGCACAGGCTTGCTGCATCTGGGAATATGCTGGAGAGAACAGTGAGAATGAACTGCAATGATATCCTGAGGCTAGAAGCCTCTCAACAACAACACTGGTCAGAAAGAAGACATGCTCTAAACCACACAAGAAACTGCAGCATCTGATAGAAACTCCCATGGAAGCTATTTTCATTCTACATTTGCTAGAAAACTGCAATTCTACAATCAATAAATTAAACTTTTTAAAATAATAGCCTCTCTTTGAAGACTCACATCATCCAAAGAATCTTTTCTCACACCCCACCCTAAATTGCCAATTGAGGCTGTCGTGATCTTTTTGGACAGTCATTTGAGACCCTTGAGAATAATCTCTATGTCCTTTAGAGCTGATGGTAAATTTACCTCTCTTTATGTGAGAGGCAACCAAATAGCAGGCATGACCTCTATTTTATACTGAGAATAATGTCAAGGGAGGAGAATGAAGGACTGTGAATTCTGAAGAAACCACAGAGAATGCTGAAGCTTTAATGAGGTTCTGAGAGAGACAGAAAAAAAACACTTCATTTTTTGCTTCCCTGTGTTGGCTTTGCTTTATACGTTCAAAAGAAACCAAACCATACCACAAACCAGCATTTCTTATATTCAGAAAAACTTTGTTGCAGTTCCCATGTATCCATTTATTAGCACCCATAACTGAGGTAGAAGGCTTTCCCCGTCCAGCATCAGCTACAGTCAACACAATCAACAGATAAAAAGATCCATGGTTTAAATATACATAATATGAAACACATTACCGTACAAAAAAAATTCCATTTATAGTGTACAATGTACTTTTTAGAATAGTTGTAACAATTGACCAAATTAAAAATGAGACAAATTAATAAACAGAACTTGTTTTAATACAGTAATCTGTCTTTGTTAACTTTTACAAAGACAATGTCTGGTCCAGTGAAATTTCTTGGTAAAAACATCTGCCCCATTTTCATATGTAATTGAGTAGCCCTGTAATTAAGTGTAAAAGATTTTTTTAAAAATCACTTATTATGGAATGCATAGTAAGTGTGCATGATGCACTACAGCACTAGGTGGTTGCTTAAAAAAATCAATGGGGAGTTTGTTTGTTGTAAAAATAAAGTAGAATTTCATGTACAGTTATGTAACTTAACACATCTTTTTCCCAAATTTGTATTAATCCAGTATATTACATTTGCAGTGTCGGAACTTAGACTTTCAATTTCCCCAAAGTGTTTATGAAACGCCATTTTAATTATGGAGATGTTTCAGCCAGTGTGGGTTCTGGCCAAAAACCGAACCTCACAGCAAGTCATCTGAGATGTTGCTGTTAGGTGGTGTCCATGATGAGCGACCTTAAAAGTTGACCCATATAGAAGTCACCACAATCCCTGGATCACCTGTGCTGTCTAAATATAGATGCAGGATCAACAACGTGAATAAAAGTGAACTCCACAAAACCAGACATATTTATGAATGAGGATGTTGAACAGTTTGTTGAAGCATAGACTACCGACAATTTAGGGTAGGCAGTTAGTTTATGTCTTTGGACTTTGGGAGGAATCCAGAGTACCGAGAGAAAACACATCCAGTGAGAGAATATGAACTGTTTCTGCAGAAAGACGTCAAGCTCTGATTGCCATTCTAGGACCTTTTTGTTTCAAGGGGAAAGTACTATCACCATGCAGCCTGACAATCAAATGCATCTTTTGAAAAATATGCATTAGTTGTGAATAAGAGATCTGCAACGTGTCTCATGATGTTAGGTAATTGTGGAGAATGTTAGATGAGTTAGACAGAAGGCTTAGGAGTTCTTTCATTATGTATTAGGTTGTGTTGACCACTGACTACTCATAACCATACTCCAAAAACCTAAATTACCAATTTAATTTTTATTTGGCCTAAAGAAGATCAGTGCATTTAGAATAATTACAAATGTCTCTTAATAATAATAATAATAAAAAAATAGAGCAGTGCAGTCCATGTATCAAAATGTCTTGTGCCAGAGTGAATTCACCATTTGGACCAGTTGAGACAGAAAGTGACAACTTCATAGCATTTAGAGTACAAGTGTATAACTACAACACATGACTAACCAAACAGACTGTAGAACACTTAGTAGTAGCACAGGGTAGCTAAAAAAATGAGTTATTCACGTCTAATGTAAGTATGTTTTTTCACCATTTGTCTTTGCTTCTGAGAGACTCTCTTTACACATTCCGCTTCAGAGCATTGTGAATTGCTTCAAGATGAATCGGACTGCTCTTGTGTCATTTGTGCGTTTTATCGTCCTTCTGGGCTCTCGGGGATGAAAGAGTTTTCATCCTATCTTGGAGCATGGCCACTGGAGGCAAGAACACTTATCTTAAGAAGTGCTTGGACAATACATCAAATGAAATTGCTGAAAGCTTATTTGAAGCTCGCCACAATCTTCTGTTGGCAGCTTAAAATTATGCTGGAAAAAAATGTGATGAGGTATAAATGAACGTGGCTTTATTGCCTAGGAAGTAACGTTTGGTATCATGTGTAGTTCCAGACGTGAGCTGCCAGGAAAATGCAATAGTATTGCTGTATTCATGTATACTGAGAGGTATGACAGTATTCATACCTCTTCGGTTTCAGTTTACTACACTCCAACCACAAAACTTCTACTACCAAGTCACTGAGTGGATGGTGTGTTCAGAGTGATGTACAGTAGTTCTTTTCTGTTTTAAATCTACACCAAAAAGTGAAATCCTAACTAGAACACCTTCTTTTTCAATGTCACCTACATGGTTTGTGTCAAACGTAGGTTTGTAATTCTTTGCCACTCCTCCACATAATCTACATTTGGGGAATGTACAACGAATCATCAGTTTCTCCGTCCTGAGCTGTAGATCTTTGCCTCTCTTCCAGAGTTACTATGGACCTTTGATTGATGCTGCCTGGCCTGTCCACTTAGATATGGCAGTGTCTCACCGGGTTTGCAGTTTTGCCGTTTATTTCCAAAGCTTTCAATGATGCTTTATAACTTAACCCTGCTTAATGCATATGTACAGCATTCACTCTGCTCTGTCTGCTAAATACCCTGATTTTATTAACTTTTGTTCCTTAATGTTCTCCAACAAATCCCTGAGGCAATCACAGTTTAGCTGCATTTATGCTGTGATTAAATTACACACAGGAGGATTTAACTTAGGTGACTTTTTAAGGCTGTTGGTTGCACAGATTTTTATTTAAAGGCGTCCGAGTTAAGCAGAGTCAATGCACTCTACCCTATTCTGATTTTGTATCTCCATAAAAGTTTGAAAGTAATGCAATAAGTTTTGCAAGTACTTTTGCAAGACACTAGAAGCTAGCACAACCTAAATACTAACATTTGACTCGGGTGGCAATACAAAACATCAGAGTTGTCTGTGTGGTGTGTGTGTGTGTGTTGTTGGCACTCATGACACTTTAAAGCTGTTGCTTCTGCCTTGTTTTGGTAGGGAAGTGCAGAGGTTTAGAACTGAGATAATTTTAAGGAGTTGCATAGCAACAGAAAGTCCGTTTCGGTATTTCAAAGGAGTCAATAGGCCAATAATAAATAACAACCATAGTCAAAAACACAAAGAACAGTTGGATGTGAAGCAGTAATTTAATCCCCTCAAATAAACATTTCTTTCCTGCGCTGGCTCCCTCTGTGTTTACCCATTTCTTTTTTTTCCGTTCTTTTTTTTAAACAGTTTTCAAATGAACATTTCCAACTCTCTCCCACTTTCTCTGCCATTCTTTTCCCCGCTGCTTCTTGCCTCCTCTTTTAATCATCTGGATGGTGCCCTTCACACATCTTAATCCAAAGGCTTTTCAGGGTATGAACTAATCCAAGGCAGGCTTTCTTAAAATAAAAGATGGAAGAGCAACCAAAGTGAAGATGAAACCACAGACTCGTCGGCAGAGAGGAGACATCTGGGGGAGCTCAGTGTGGAAACCGAACGCAAAGAGAACCAACGGAGGTGCACAGTCTCTTTCTCTGTGGAAAATGTGTTAAAAAAAAGCCACCGAGGGATATTTTTATTCTAGTGGTGTAGTACAGAGCAAATATGTCACGTGGAAAGAGGAAAGTGAGGTGAGAGGAAAAGATGTGATGATGATTCTGAGTATCTGTGACGTGGAGAGATATTTATAGAACAGGGTTTAAATCACTGCATTTGAAAGGCCTACGAGCAGCTGGTGGAAGTTCACGGAGTAAATAAGTCATGATAACGATTAAAATAAGCATGACGCAGCATACGTTGTGGTTGAAATTTTGAACCTAGTCTCAAACAGTTTGATGTTAAGGCACAATTTGTTTAATTTGAAAAAGAGATTCCTGAAATTCATCGAAATTCCGACAGCTGCATCCATCTTTGTAAAAATTACAACACATATTTTCGTCCACTTTGGCGAAGCAACAATCATAAAGTAGTGAAAGTCAAGTATCAAAGGGGATGAGCTTTCAAAAGGCAAAGAGGAATCCCTCAGATCTGATGCTGCCACTTCAAAATCACAAAGGTAAAAAAGTCTGGATGGAAAAATTTAATGCACTGGGATACAAGAAGAAGACTCCATGACGCATCATCTGAGGTGAGGCAAATGTTTCTGAAGCAGATGGTTTTAACAACTTTGTAGGCAGGAATGCGGGGGGGGGGAAGAAAAGCTCCAACTAAACACACTCTAGTTGTTATGAATGAAAATGTTTGTGTTTATCGAATTAAGTAAAAAAAAAAGAAAAACTTCTGTGATGAACACTATGGTGCAGGAACATATGTCTGACTGTTTGACTGAGTTTAGCTGTGTGGAAATCTATAAATTGATTAAAAAAAAACTTGGGCCGTGGGGAGACTGTGGAGTTCAGTAAGAAGCAAGACGACATGACGTCTCTTTGGTTGATCAAACACCAACTTGGTCTTTTCCCCTGCAAAAGCAAAAAAAAATACACAAAAACCAGGAGAAAAGGCAGCGTTTACAAAAACATGCACGTCACTGAAATCTAGTCACACAGGAATATATTTGGGACTTGGTAGGAAAGATAATGAAATATACTTTTCAAAGTTTATGCATAGGAAAAGCTGAAAAATATATCATATATATGTATGAGTTACCAAATTAATTGTCTCAACAAAATGTTCACCCCCAATCTGGCTTCAAGTCTGATTGGCAATACGTCTCTTCTGGAATTGTATGTGTAGAAACCGTTTTAGTTGCGTGTCAGTATTGGCCTGTCTGTATCGCCATATTTATCCATCTGTTCTTGCCCTGCTGCTCCCCTCTATTGCACATGGTTGCACCACATCAGCATCTTTTTCCTTGAACGGCGTTCTTTCGGTTTTGTTTCAATTATGTTTTTCTTCTTGCTGCACTCACAAGAAATGTCAGATTTGCTTAACATTTTGTTTATGTTTTGTTTATCATAAAGGTTTCATTTATGTTTTGGATGCAATTAACTTCCTTTCTTTTCCAGAGACAAAAAAAGGTGATTTGACATTGATGTGTGAATATTTACAAAAAAGCAAATGAATATTTAGAGCCAAGTCCTAATTGTTTCACTTGATTGTATGTTCAGAAATTAGGTAATAGTTTCAGGTGATTTTATGTAATTTTAAAATAGTTCATATCAAAAACAAAGACAGGATGAAAATAAGCTTTTCACTCAAACCTTCATTCATCTGAGGTGAGAGGTTAATTCTCTCCCAAAATTATTTCCACACAATAAAAAAAAGAGCTTTGAACGATCAAATTAGATCCAAAACTATCAGTAAATCGACCCATCAGTTCAAAGTTAAAGAAAAAAAACACACTCTTTCTATTAATTATTGTTATATTCAATGCAAAATCCTCATGCTGCAGCAATCGAGTGTCTCAACAACAACCCAAAGCTACTCTTCTTTAAAATCCTGCAATATTCACACAACTGTGCTCAGATAGGACTAAACATGTGTTCATGACCATTAGACGTTAGAGCTGGAAACACTATATTTGCAGGCTGTCACAAAATTCTTGGAAGCAATTAAAGGTAATGGCCTTGTTAATCAGAGTAAACATGGGCCCCACTCCCCCTGATTTATTTTTGGTTTAACCTTTTCATCCATCTTATTTTCCACCTGCTCTCTTGTTCTAATAGAAAATTATGATTATGGAACCTGATCGTTATGATCACATAAAAAGGTTAATGATGGCTAGAGTTGCCGCTCCAAACAATAACCAAATAGGGAGTGTCGAGGTTGGGGCACCAATTTTCCTCGGTTCCAAATCTCTGCCTGAGTGCATTGTGTCGGTGTGTCCCTGAGCAAAACACTTAACCCGACATCCCCATGTGTAAATATGCTGGTGTGACTGTGTGATGGTGGCGGTCTGGAGGGACCGTAGGCACAAAATGACAGCCATGCCCCCACTGCTGAATGTGACTGAGGAGGGAATGAATAACGCAGGAAAATGTAAAGCATAGTTGAGTGTCCGGAAAAGCTTTAATATAAGGCTAATGTGTTATTATAAATTTAAAGTTATTGATCTGTCCAATACAAATGAATATTTTTATGGTTATTCTCGACTACACTCAAGTGAAATGCATTATTAAAAAAAAATATTTTTAAGTACTTTTAATTCCTAAGGGGGTTTGAAAGTACATTTTGCAGAACTTTTACTTTTATTGGTAATATTTGTCCAGTAGGCTCAGTATTTTGACTCAATTAATAAAACTGAGTGATCCATTTCTCCAGCTCTCTTAAGGTGAGGACACAGCATTTAACTTAAATCATTGCAATATTTAGTTTTTTTCTCTTGATCAGTTATTCTGCTGTAGTCTGACTACAGATTACTGCACTGCAGCTGTCAGATGGCCTCAGGTTCCCCTTTAGAGTCCCTGAATGGTTAATTCAGTCACAAAAGTTTATTTCTTATTTTCTTAGTTTATTTAGAAACGTATTTGCGATCTCTGCAAGCAAATAAACAGAACATGTTGTAGGGATTTTAGGTTTGTCAGACGAGCATTTTTGTGAAAGGAGACTAACCAATTTATGAGCTTTGCAATATAAAATCTTACCGCAGAGGGTTAGGGTTAGGATCAGGGTTAGAAAAATCACATAATCGTTAATTTTCCACATGAAAGCCAGACTTTAACAACATCGAGCAGATTGTTGGTATGTCACCATTAAATGTGAGACCATTTACAACCTCAGACTATTTAGTTGTCCTATTTTTAAAAACGAAATCAGTTCGTGCAACAATTTTAAATTCAAGAAGGAACGAATTAGACTTGTGAAGAACAGCACCTCTTTTGAAACAGAGAAAGGTATTGTGAGGCCTTGGAGCATGTCTAATTTGAATTGTTATGTGGTCATTTGTGTTTTGTAATAATGTGAAAGAAGCCTGGATGAACTGCGAATGGTAACTATAAGCATCAGTAGCTCAGGTTACTTGGACAGCAGTGCAGACTGAACACTGACCTGGAAAATACTGTGTATGTAAAAATAATTGGTTCTAGCCAATTTAATAAGCTAATCTTAGTTTATGAAGCTTCATTTCACTGCCATAAATATGCAACAAATATGTAGGGAATGCAGCTTCAACGTATGCCAAAGCTAAATATCTCATAGAAGTGAACTCTATACGGAACATTTACTAAATTGTCATGTTCAAATTTTACCTTCTAGTTAATTCTGCAATTACAGGGCTGAACTAATATTTTATTGGCTTTAATAAATAAGTCTGACACTAAATGTCAGTCTTTTTTTATTGCTTCGTTTATTTTTTATTCCATTTTTTGTCAACCTTTGATTAACAGACGCCTTCTAATCAGCCAACTGTACTCTGAATTTGGGTTGGATAGTGTGCAAAAGTTCAGATGGTGCAGTGAGTTTTCTGGGAGAGGTTGATAAAAGCCAGGGTGGCAGGTGGGCTAATAACGCCGGCTGCACAGAGCTGCTCTGCACCGCAGTGGGTGTTGGGAGGAGGAGGTGACAGATTGTAGTTTCCGGATTCCTGTTGGAGGACTGCTGACAGGTTCGGGTCGGGCACAGCCAGACGCCTCGCCTGAGCCAAGTTAGTGACAAATCTGCAGAGCAACATAATAAAATGTTTTGAGTTATGCAGATGAGATTTAGCATTTAGAATCATATAAGAAGATAGGATGTGCAGAGTTTACGTAGATTTGTTGGAACCAAGGAAAACTCGAGTTTTTCCTCAAAGTTGGAAGCCTGATAGGCAGGTTGAGGACGAAGTATTTTACTTCCCATGTTTTCTCAACATTCTATTTCTTTTTTCATTTCCTACAGTGAACAGACAAGCAAAGAGAAAATCACTCTGGACTCCCCTGACAGCTGATCAGCATCTGTCCACCCTCATTTCTCTCACATGGGCCAGAAATTACGCTCTTACTTTTTTATATTTTTAAATTTTTTTCAGATGTTTTAATCTCACATAGATGAGAAGCAAAAGTTGATAATGAGCAGAGATCGAAAGACGCATCAACTAAATCATGGGTCTAAATTTACATACCATCTGTCCCTCCCTTAATTAGACAATCCTGTTGATAAAATGAAGAAGAATATTAATCTAGGACAAGCATGCAAATCTCCCATTGAAATGTCAAACACTGCATGACAGTAAAAGTGGCACAAAAAGTAAAGCTTGGGGTTTATTTATGTTCATTTTTAGAGGGCAATATGTTTTTGCTTCAGAAGAAAATAACACAACCATTCCATAACCCATTACAGAATTATAAGCTTCATAACACAGAATTACAAGCTTCATAACACAAGCTGTTTTGTTTGTCTTTGCATAACTTCCCTAACCTCATTAAAACTATGCAACAAAGTGAGTTGAAAAAAATGTAAACACTCTGAAGTAAAAACTCAAAGAGCCAAGGGAAAAAAATAAAATAAAATTGCATTGTATTCTTTATGAAGTCTTCATCGGTCAGTGCCTGACAGTCACTGAGAATGACAACCTTTTCTGTCTCTGTTGGTCAGACGTAGCTGTGAGGAGCATGCGTCAGCAGGCGCTGGCCAAAGGCTTCACAAATGTACGGAGGAGGAAACGCAGCCAGCATCAAGAGAAAACCTTATTAACATTCACAATTAGCATGAGGAACAAAAGGACTAACAGGTGCTTGGACTCCACAATCCACTTATTGCCTGTTACTGGCAACAGACTCGACGAAGGTCAAAGCCGAGTCATAATTACAGAGAGCTATGCATTATGGCAAAACAAAGGGGAGACTGAGAGCTCTATTTAAAGGTTAACTATGCAGTCTGTTGTGCATACTACATCTAATAAGCAAAACAAGCCTGGGCTTATTTAATTAAGAGCCTCTAACATAAGCAGAAACATGATGGAGATTATTACTCTGTAGAGCAGGATCATAATGAGTCAAAGGCATATACTTGTGAAAGAAATGTTCTCTGATCTTATAAAAAGTTGAGCTGTGAAATATCAGTCTATAACAGTAAAGTGTGTATTTTTGTACATGTGAATGTTCGGAATAGTCCTACTCATGACAAGATATTTATATATCCACTCTGAAAGAAATATATTTAATTAAATATAAAGTTTTGTTAAACAGTTTAGCTGTACAATAAGTGCACAGACACCAAAATGCTTCCTTGATATCACTGGTTGTCCCTGGACAGTTGACATGTCAGCTACACAGGTTCGATGTGACGGGGAGGAAGTGATATCATGCTGCTGGCGTACTGTTTATTTTCTCCTAAAAATAATTAGGAGAACAACAACAACAAAAGCATAACTAGTACATGTGAGAGATCGGAGAAATGTATATATATCATTTGCATGTGCAGGTAAATAGTTCAGTAGATAAATGCTGTTTTAGTGATAGAGACCCGGTCAGGATCAATGCATAAAATGTTTTGACCTTTTAATGTTTGGTTAAAACAAACAACTGTGCAATTAGATGTATTTTCAACCAAATATCTTCCAAATGTACCACAAATGTCTATGAACATAAGCTAGAACAGGAGGTGGGACAGGAGCTGGACAGACCTCAACTCTGAGGAAAGAGCTGAACCAAAAAACAATGCTCTGAATTTTCAAGTCCAACTTCAGCTATGGCCAACACATGTGAATCGTGACAACTAGATCCCAGATACAAGCAACTAGAATGAGCAACTTCATTGGGGTAAGTCGTCAAAAATGGATTGAAGAAATCCATTATCTTGGGGACACTTGGAGAACACAATGAACAGATCCCTATTGTTAGAATACACAAAGACTGCACCTTTATTATTTATTTCTATACCAACAAGAAAAAAAGTATCAACTCACTGCATTTCACTGACTGTCATAGAAACTAGGTTTTCCTTCACAACATACATGGAATGAAAAAAAACTACAAAGACTAATATCTTAGCTACTAACTTTCACATGCAGGACAAATCAAGAAAAGAGTCACATAAAACTGGTTGCCACTCAGAATAGATTTGGACAGTCTAAGTTGATTTGCTTAGAGGAAGAAAGTAAAAAAAAAGCTCAAATTATTCATATGGATAAATGAAACCAGCCACAAGATGACACAGGTATTTCCTTAAGTCTATACAAACATGCCAAGGTAAAGGTGATGGAACAACTCCACATGATACTTTTTAGATAGAAGATCATTCTTCCCAGCCAAAAGGCTTTATGGTCCAATCTCAAAGGCAAGAGGCTAATTGTAAAAGCAAGCATTGCCCTCCACAATAGAGTCTAAAGAGCTGATATGCTGTACACCCGAAAGCTGATCAGTCATTACCATACTAAGCAAAGAGTTCCCAGAGATCAATATCATGGTCCCATGATCACTAAAGCCTACTTCATTACCCCCACACTGGGAAAAGGACCCGACGCAGCGCTGTCTGACAGCAGTGGAAACAGTCATCCATCATTTATTGCCACCTATCAAATCTGCAATCACTCAAGGCCACAGTGAATGAGGGCAGCCACTGTGAACACAGTTTCCTTTGGTTCAGAATCTGGTGCACACACAACGCTGCGCGTGAATTATGACCAGTCTGAAAAAAGCATTGGTGGTAAAGATTCCCACTATTTAAAGATTCATAAAGAATGGGAAATATTATGAATGGAGGGAGAGAGAGAGAGAGAGAGAGAGAGAGAGAGAGAGAGAGAGAGAGAGAGAGAGAGAGAGAGAGAGAGAGAGAGAGGTGTGCACAAGCATTATGTCTCATGTGCAAGATTTATCAGCATCATTTATTAAAATCTGGGACAGGTTGGCCATCCTGGTTGCAAGAGGGGAGAAAGAGTCTTTCTGGCAGCTTAGGAGGCATGAAATCACCTGGTGAGAGAGGGGATAACACAGATGAATAAACTGTGAGTGGGAATATTAATCTTGGGTAAACATCTGTCCTCACGGAGGAGGAGAACGGGGAGAGAGAGAGAGAAAGCTCCCAGCTGCAGCTGACTCACTCCGCCTTTCCGTACTGATCCACGCTGCTTCATCAAACAGCCAGCCTCCATACGCAGCCCCATTTGTTTTCACCCCTTTGGTGTGAGTTTGCGTTTGGTTCCAATCTGATGCGGTAATGTCGTGCTTTCATGTTTCAGTAAACACATACTGTATATACAATATTCTTTTTCCCTGCTTGAAAATCAAAACCTCTGAAGCAAAGTAAACATTATCTTGACTGTGTTTCTCCTTTTGTAAAATGGGAGTGAAAACATAATTTGGTGTACTTTTTTTTTTAATCTTAGATGTTACTTACACAAGCCAAAAGCCTTCAGAAGTCTAATTCAGGTGCCTGAGGTCAAAGGTCATCCAATAATTCCAGGAAATATAACCCGGTAATTTGTTGGGGACTCAAGAATGAAAAAGTGTTTGCCCCATTGAAAGTCCAACCAAATATTGAGTGAATAGAGAAAAAATATATTTCAGTAGGGTGATAATTCTGTTTAAATTCAGATATTTTACAGCCTGCTAAAAACCTACCCCTTATTCTACACTTTGTCTTATACAGAAGGTCTGAATCCTCTGACATTGAGAAACGATTGCTTGCAGGAGGCGTGGACTCTGTTTGTATTTTGACTTTACCCAATCGCTGACATTTGCCATGACGTCGCAATGTGCCAGCTTGATAGCGAAGAAGGCTCTACCATGACGCTTACAGGAAGCTGCGTGAGCTGCAAACAACCAACCCCTGCAGGAAATACAGCTGTGCAGAGCTGACCAACACCTTTTCCAGAACTCAAAAATCATATTGTTCACAACTCCTCCTTCTGTTTGCTGATTGGGCAGGATGAAATGCATCCTGAGGAATCAAACTCAATTAGACAAATCCCAGATGGAGCAGGAAGTAGATTGAAATTGAACAGAACGATGGCTAGACTGGCATTTTTCATCAATCTTATACAATATTCAAATTTTTGGTACGTGTAATGAAACCTCATAAGTTTCACTTTCTCAAATGAGTGACAGTTGTTTTGTTGCTTGTTTATCTTCCGGGTGTCATTCTTTTCCTGAACCTGTCAGCAGTTGCAACAAAATAATGATAAACATCATTAATAAACACCTGGCAGGAAAAAAAAATAAAAAAAATAAAAGTTTGATAAAAAAAACATTTGAGCATCAACAGAGTGTGTGCCCTGTGTGGCAAAAAAGAAAAGATAAAGCACAGCAAACAGTGAATAAAAATATTCTTACTACACTGTTTAGATAGGACGGCCCTCCTCCGTTCCTCTTTGCTCCCCTCTCTTGCTCTCCTCGCTGGAGGCGGCTGAGGGCTCCTAATCAGCAATCACTTGAAAGGTCATGAAGGAGATGCCTGTGGAAAAGGCTGCTGGCTGGAACCTAACAGTTTGTCTCAGTCAAACTGTGTAGTACGCTGGCATGTACAGAGCTGCAGTTTAACTCAGTTGGCTTTAATAAAGCCTCCACGACATTGTTCATGTAACGCTATCCGGACCCTGTATCACGACGGTGTTTCACATTGAATAAACGAACAGACACCATTACTCTAATCCCCTCGTCGTAAGAGGACTAGACCAATGAAACAAGATTCAAATAATGAGATCAGTGGCGCTGAACAGCAGGAGTTTTTGGCTTCACGTCATTACATTCGAAGCAGATGATGCCACCGATTTTAGCTTTGCGACAATAAGCGTGATATATATTAATTTTATATATGTGAGAAAACTTGAATGTTCACTAGACATTCTAAAAAAAACCCAACAAAAATTAAATATGTTGCTAAATTAATAAAATCTCTGCACTACATGGGTTCATTCCCATGGCAGCTCTTTGTAATGTCACAGCACAGACTGCAAAGTATTTTGTCAGACAATAAGTGTGAAGCAGAAAGGAAAGAATATATTTTTTATTTGACCTCTTCATTCTGAAACCCCTAAATAAACCATCACAGTGCACACAGTTCATAGATATAGTTGTGACAAGTTCAGAGATGGGTTAGGTTGTGAAGTAAAATTCCCACCTCTGAACAAACCCTGGAGAATAATAGTTTTTTCCATAAAGTAAAATGCATGGCACAGCTGAAAACTCACCGAGATATGACTGCCCAACAAATTTGGCAATGCTGGACAAGAGGAGCATCAAATAAAAGCAGCTAAAAAGCCTATGGTGCTCTGCCGTAATGGCCATTGAGTTCTTGATCACATCTTAAATAATTTCTAATGTTGATGATTAAATCTGGTTTAAAGTTCCATAAATGATTCCTTGTCTAGTTTTTTCTCTGATGCTCACTGACCTTTAAGACCCTTCAAAGAGCGATTTAAACTAAACTATGGCTTCCAATGACCTGAAGATGCATTTCAACCATGATCAGTGGAAATCAGATGCTTGATTTAGAATTAATAGCTAAAGGAGTGAACATTTAGATTAAAAAAAAGCAAAATCATGTTTGTGTTGGTCTCTTCTTGACATCAGCATGGTCCTTTGTCAAAGCATCCATTTCATCATTTGGACAAAGTCTTTCATGTGAGCTACGAGTGCCTTTAATGTCTCTGTGACTATTGAGCCCACAGTAATATTTCCATCACTCTCTTCATTTACATGCGGACCTGAGCTTATTAAGCTGACATAACTGCCCAGGGGCATCACCAAAATAGCTGCTGCACGCCAAAGCTTGCCTCCACGACAACTTTATAAACGATTGCTTCCTGGTCTAGAGCTGTAACTTGCTGAATTTCACATGTTGCTTGGCAACCTCGCAGTGAGGAGAGGATTCAGCCACAATAATATCAAAGTCAGCATAACAGCTTAATTAGCAAGCCATAAGACGCCGACAGGCAGAGCCTCAAATTTAGCCTAGTTTGCAGTCGTTCAGCAAACGCAAACTGGCTTCACGTTATTGTCGAGTCCACTTTTATGTCCCAGACAAATTAAAGCGATCAACCAAAACTTTGTATCACCGTCTTTGACTAAATGCACAGACCGATTTGAACAATTTGCACACTTTAGTGGAGTTTGTAATTGAAGTACAACCAAATTGCCTTTATAATTGAGTGGGATGAGATCCAGTCTGCATACTGAGAAGTGCTGAGACAGATGGCTGAAGCCAGATTCACTCAGGCGTCCGACAGCCACAGCGAGGCCTCCGGTACAGATACAACAGGGTCCATCTGATCCTTAAAACCACAGAGCATCTGCTGAGGCAGTTTGCTGTGTGCAGTTGTGGGACTATTTGTACGTGTTTGTGCAGGGCAAGTCACAGCCATTCTGACTCCTATATGCTTGAATGTAATTAGAAATGTGAGCCAGTGTTTGAGAGTAAAACCACATATGTTCCTTCCTGCCCTCTGACATCATCAGCAGGAACTGACTTGGCAAAAGACTTTACACATCACCTTGTAGAATATTATACCACAATAAAACCACCATAAAATGGGAATCTCTGATCATCCCTGTAACACATTTTGACATCAGCAAGCAAATGGGCAAATGAGTTCATCAGACCGTTTTCAACTTGACCACAAGGCCAGAAACTAAAAGTCAGATTTTTCTCTAATCAGACAACACACCATAAATGCTCAAACATGGCACTAACAACAACACCTTCAGCGCAGAAGCTGTCATTGAGAGAAGGGAACACAAAATATCTCAGTATTTGTGAAAACAGAGGAAGATGTCTAAGAAGTTGTAGATTATTTTTAAATAAAAAAATAAAAAGGCACATCGGCTGTGCAATCAGACAGCTACAGTAGAAAAGCAGACTTTGAGAGGATTTGTTCTTACTTGTATTTTCCCCATACAAGACTTTTTCAAAAATGAGAGGATGCCACAGGATTTCAAATCATACCTGCATTGCGTAAGCTGAATTAGCAAAGGGACAGTGTGACTGGGAGCTGTCTTCACCAGATACTAGTAAGAGACAATGTGTTAAAAAATATGTTCTGTTTATCCTTTAACTTTCACCTCTTTGTAAATGTTGATTTTGCAGGAGCCACATTTCAATATTTATCAATTATAGTTCTTAAAATGAAATTGGAATCAACACTGGGACCTTAGATATTGGGAATCAAAATCAAAATCTAAAGCTTTTTATCACTGAAATGAACTACATTTATGTCCCTGCTGTCATTTACACAGAGTTGCTTTGATAAAAAAAATTAAATGAAACATGAGTATCATCTAAATGGTCCAATTTTTCACCAACTGTCAGTGGAAGTTTAACACATTTAAAATGAAAACCTTTTCTAAAATAAAATTTAACATTTGTTCAGTAGCTAATAAACAAATATTCTTTAAAATTATTTTTCCAATGAGCAATACATTGTAGGAATTTTACAATAAAAAACAAGGATGGCATTAAGAATTAGGTTTTGAATTTATTGCATTGCAGTGTGAAAACTGCAAAGCTGCAGGATGCAGATACGTTGGGTCAGAATAAAAGATTATTTGCAGAAACAAAGGCAGAAATTTTCTATTGGCACAACACACACACTCAACTGTGCTAATGACATTTTATTTAGTACTTTTAAATTGATTCAAATAATTAGAATAAATTGGAGAAATAAAAATAAAAAAACATAAGCCATAATGTACTGCTGCTTTACAGACTAGAGACTCTAGTCCTCTTGGTTTTATAAATTCACATTGGCATGTTATCCTGAATCAGCGCTGACAGTTATTATTGCAGCACTGTTAAACGAATAAAATGCATTCTTTAAATATTACAGTTCAGGCCCTAAAAACACGAGAGATCAGATCTAACACAGTATCTGTCTCCAGCTGCAAACCCTCAATGTCCTCCTGCAGGACAATACATCCATCCATCCATCCATCCATTGTCTTGCACCCTTGTCCCTTGGTGGGGTCGGGGGTTGCTGGTGCCTATCTCCAGCGAGCGTTCCGGGCGGGAGGCGGGGTACGCCCTGGACAGGTCGCCAGTCTGTCGCAGCAGGACAATACAACTTTCTGCTAACAAAATCCCCTCCTCTCTGCTCTGGAGGTTTCAAAATGTTACCTTGACCATGGTTTGGATTTTTCCCAAAAGGCTTTTCCAAAAAGTTTCCTATGGCTTGTCACAGAGCAGTGTGATGTTTATTCCTGCTAATAAATCAGAACTTTTTCAACTATGCGCATTATTTTCAAAATGTAAAGCCCCCTGTTGGGTCTTATGGCTAAAAATCAACTTGTTTTTATTTTCTAATATAAAAATAGCACAATTATATGTGTCATGACCAATAATTTTTCTTTCTCTGATTTGTTATTTAATCCAATATAATTCAAAAGACAGCTATGAAAACAAAAACCGCGGTGAAGGAAGGACAGAGAGGACAGCGTGGCTGCAGTCAGAGCCATTAGTGCAGATTCGCTTAATGATAAGCTCAATCATGCAGGGAAACAAAGAGAGGAAGATGAGAGAAAATCATTGCTGATTTACACCCATCTTCTCTCTGATTAGAGACTACTTCAGGCATGGACCCCAGAGCAATAATTATATGCTTTCTGTGCCACACACCTGCGTGACAAGCAACAGCTAGATCCATGGACACAGCACTCACAAGAAGAGCTCTTGATTTGTGCCAATTGTGCAATTTTATCATAGCAAAGCCAGCATATGGGTTTTAATAAGGGGGGATCCTTTCATCAAGCGTGAAGTCAAAGTTCTGCAGAGATCTCAGCTGGATTACTGTTTAGCTTCAAAATACAGACAGAGTAAAAAAACATGAGTCAACGTATTGTTAAAAAAAAACAAAAAAACTGATGATGCCAGAACGTTTAGTTTTGCACAACGTGTCTTGAGAAATTATAAGTCTCCTTGAACAATACTTTTAAAGTCTTGCCACAAATTATCAGTCAGATTAAGCTGTGGATTAGAGTTGTTGTGCTGCGTAAGGGTAAATCCCCACTCCAGTGTTTGACCTTTGACACATTATTTCATCCAGAATCTCCCTCCATCCATCTATCTGTAAACTCTGAACACCTTTCCTGTCTCTGCTGAAGAGCAGCATCTTTGCAGCTTGATAAATTAAATTGAAACTGTACAGTCAGTAAATGAAGCAAAAATGTGTCTATCATAAGACCAGCACCTAAGTGTCTATAATATATTTGGTGTCACTTTCTTGTGATTTTCTTGTAAAATATGTATTAGTTAATTATTTTTCTGCATTACTCACTGAAGGAATTTGCTGCATTCAACCATGAGACTGATAGCTCTCCAACATGACTTAAGCATTTTTAAAGTGTTTTCCCGATGTGTATGTTCACTTGCTCCTTAGATTTTACATGAAGACAATAGGAAATTTAATCATAAAAAATAAACAAATAAAACCGCTTGTAGGAGGCACCATCTGGATGCAGACATGAAAAACATTTAGATATTGAATTACCAGCATTGCTTACTCCACTTTCATACTGCTAGAGCCGAACAGCCATATTTCTGTATGTGTTTGTGACAAAGAGAAGATATTTTTACACTTTTTACATTTTTACACATTTTGTTTATTTATTTATTTTACACATAACACAGTATTTATATTGGACAATTTTAGGCAAAGATACAAGCGCAGCTTGATACCAACATTAGGTCTACTCAACAGATGAGTATTATAAATCACTGAATCGCACGTGAGTTGCACTTTTTTAAAGGTTTTTTTTTTTATCCATCACCAGTTCAATTCTTCCACCTCCAACAGCTTTAGCACCATCCTAACATGGTTAACAAGGATATTTAGCAGTTTACTGCTCCATATTTGCATCATTACTGACAGACTGCTGTGACTGTTTATATATTTGGCCGACCAAAACCACCAAACTGGACCACAGATTGTCAATTTATCACAGAATGTGTCACAACCAAGCTCTTAAAAAACATGGTTTAATTTTTCCGATTCAATGAGAAGATTAAGATTTTCATTACATGACAATTTAACAGAATTATATCTGTAGAAATGCAAGTCTTTGAAAAGATTAAGCACTATGCTAACTATGGTAGTTTATGGTCATCTTGGAAGAGAGTTTGACCAAACTCTGAGCTGTTCTTTTTTATGATCTTACTTATAACTGATTAAAGTTTTGTAGGGAAATGCATGATTAAAATAAACATGTTGAGAAACATGTTTTAACTAGTAGGCAATGTTTATAACTTGGATTGAAGGTCAGTGCAGATACAAACAATATATAAATTATTGCTAAGTTATGAAGTTTTAAGTCATTAATTGTCCCATAAAGATGCTAAGTCCAAAATATCTGCACAGACTTATTGCATCAATTTAAGTTGTTGCTGCTCAGGTTGGAAAAACTAGTAAATAGATTAAAACGTGGAGTTACTTTTTCACCAGGCTATTTTCTCTCTTCTTTAGTGAAGTTATTATTAAAACCTGCTCTTTGTATTTACTCATTCTATCTTTGTTCAACATTTAAAAGCATCCGTTCCTTTGGTAAGTTGTTAACATTTACTTGTGGAAGCAAATGGAAAAAAAAATCCACAGAGAAGCAAGCAGCGCTGGACTTATTTTATTTATGAGCACCAGACACACCATGATGTCCACTTCATAGAAGCCGACTGAAGCACGGGACTTACTCACACTTAATAAGAAGTCAACACAGCGCAACAACCTGCGTTAGTGTGCAGACCGTGTGGACTGCTGGACTGATGTTGCACAGTTTGGTTGAATCACTCAGACCACTCACTGATTCCCACAGACATACCAGCTACACTGACTGAATGACAACAGGAAAAAATCTAAAACTGATTTTTTTTCACACAGATGTTGGCATCACAGATTTCTTTTGTTTAATGATTAATGAATATTGTTTTTCATCCACTCTGTGTATGGAGTGGATGATGCAGTGGTCTGTGTGTGTGTGTGTGTGTGTGTGTGTGTGTGTGTGTGTGTGTGTGTGTGTGTGTGTGTGTGTGTGTGTGTGTGTGTATCCATCCACACACAAAGCAGTGTAGAATAATGCACCTGTCATATTCAAAGCAGGTACAATTAGACCCATTATTATCTTTTGTCCTCCCGTTTGTTTCTGCCCGTTACGTCTGTATAACTCCTCCTGCCCTTTACAACTCACCGCCTCTATCCTCCAGGTTGCTTATTATTGAAACTTTATCTCAACGTCAGGTTGGACTGGTTCATAATAGATCAAGCTGTGTTTTCTGACTGAAATCTTTGCTAGATGGATTGATTTATGAAACCTACGGATATTTCGCCACATTTACAGATAACACTAGCCGCACGCTCCTGTTCAAAGACGTTTGAAGTATTCGCAGTTCATGCTGTTGGAGTGTAACCAGGTTATACACAGAGCTTCAAAGAGCCAGCAAATAATTGAAAATGACATTTAACCTCACACAGGTTGTTCTGTAGCTGGTCAAAGGTTTAGGACTGAAGCTACAAAAAAATCCAGACAATACATCTAAATGTGTCAAAACAGGAACTCTTGCTTACCACTTAAAAAACATTCATGCAACATAGTTGATGTGAATGTGTTCAGTGGCCTCTTGGGATCGTTGATCCACGTGGTAAAGACGGCTTCACAAAGAGCATCCGCGATCTGGAACTAATGTTCTTTCTTTTTAAACTTCCTTTTCATTCATCCGCAATTGCTAACTGTATTTGGATCAGAGGAACACACCAAAATAATCCAAGAGATAGATATTATTTTCCTATTGTTTTCTGCAGCATTGGCCCAGTCATCACAAGCAGAGACGAAGTGATTCAGTCATGAACGATGCCTGCTGCAAATCTCTACATAGCCAGCCTAGCGTTTTATTGAGGAATAAGCTCACAGGTCACTGTAGCGGCTCTTCCACTGAGTTACATAGAAAACCTCTCCAATAAAATATCATGTCTGAAATATTGGGAATCGTTAAGAGGCTCCACGCATTTTTCTTTTTATGTTCAAAAACTAACATTTTCTTCACCTTCCACTGTTATTTGTTTGACGCTCCTTTGCAAAGTCCAAACCAGCAACTTGTTTTGTTTTCCATTCCCTTATAGATTCTGTCTTACTGTTGTTGGGCTGCAGGCAGAATGAGTACAAACCTTAACTGGGGTCAAGAAACATCCTATTTTCTTTAAGGACAGCTCGTCAGGCCCTCCAGCTCAGCGCAGATAAATAGTTTTTGAGTCTTTCACTGAACTTTTTGTCCCATACCCTTTAGGATATTTTAAGAAAACTGCATTGACTTTCATTATGTGTCCACCCTTGGCAATGATGGGGCATCATGAAAGGTCTTGCTTGTGCAGCACAAAAATCCTGTCACGCTTTAAGACAGAAACCTTTGTTACAATTGTCTTCAGCGGCTCATGATGGCTAAGGCAACAGAAAATGACACGGAAGCCAGATTTATGCACAAACTCTGTACCATCTTCACTCCTAAAAACGCTGCATCTTCTTTCTGCTGTTTTGCCTGTCTGCTCATACGCCGTTAAAATCGTTTTCAGAGAGTGCGAGTGCCTTCGTGGCCTACAGGTGATTTAAAAAGAATTACACACATCATGAAAAACACGTCATTTTAGCCTCAGCTAAGACAATCATTCACTTACTGTGAACAAAACATCTTCTCTTATATCTCCTCATCTCCAGTATTAGATAAAACTGCACACAGCTCTTTCCCCCCCATCTGTCCTATTTACTCTCTGCCTGACAAGAGATGATGGCACCTGTTATGCAAGCCTTCACTGCCGAGACAATGCTGCTGCTGCTGCTGCTGTTACTGATGATGAGGGGTATCTCAGAGGGCCGTGAACTCTCAGCAGCCTTCCATGCATTAGTGCTTCTTGACAAGGTCTCCCCCCTCAGCACTCCCCGCATGTACAAGTGCTTGCCTTTTCATTTTTCTCCTTCCCTATCCCTGCTTGCCTAACCTCGGGAAAAATCTGTCTCAGGCCCCGGTGATAAATTGCTGCAATTAAGTTCAGTAATCAGCCCAGCTGGAGAAAGACTTTGGTGAGGTGGTGCAAAAAAAGTAGCCTCCTATGTAGAGGGGAACTAAAATACCCTTGTGAGAGATTTGCAATAAATTTCTATGATAAAATATTATGGCAAATCATATTCTCTCATTCGTTGTCTTTCACAGACTGGATTGTGAAAGTAACAAGCCCAAGAGGGGAAACTCACACGTCGCTCTCCTCGGCAACACACTCCAGCTCAGTGTGGAGCGTCCCAAGGCGTTCCCAGTCCAGATGACACACACAGCCTGTCTATAGGAAGATTCAGGTCTTCCTGTGGATCTAAAAACCTCCTAAGGAAGGCGGGAAGGAGCCCAAAACCACTACAGCGATTTGTTTGTACTTTTTCTTCAACATAGAAAGAAGTTAAATGGGTAGCACTACAAGAGAGAAGCTAAATAATTATTTTAAATGTTTAAGTTTTAGTGCCATGGTGTATTCTCCACAGAAAAAGGAATAACAGGAAAATCTTTCACATGACTTGAAAAGTTTTACAAATTCTAACATTGAAACACAAAACCACATATATTGAGATCTGAAACATTTGTGTCATTTAAATGAGCTGCTCCTGCTCGTGCTTGGTAAATGGACATAGATCAACATATTAGTACACCAGAAGGCGACTGTCTTACAGCTCAGTGAAGCTCCGCAGAGCAGTGACCAGCAGCGACAGCATCTTCAGTCTGGCTTGTCCTACGACTTCCAGTCAAGGTTTGTTACCTGAAACACACAAATTTTCTCAAATGGGTAAAATAGCTTAATCCGCAACACATCCGCTCTCTGTGTCAGCGTAGAAGTTTACAGATACAGATGGCTGCCGTTTTTCTAGGCCAACTGTCTCCTGCATAACTTTTTTTTTTTACCTATCTACATCCAGCAGGTGTTTTGAGTTGTGGACGTAAACAATATAAAACCAATGTAGGGCACAGCAGCATGCTTCCACTTTTTGCTTGGCACCTTGCAGCATACTATGACAGAAGTAATAGTTTGGAAATATTTATCAGTAACTTCTGATTGTAGTTGTTATAGCATTACTTTATACAGAGGTGGTCCTAGCCAGTTTGCTGCCCTGGGTGAACCACTTCTCCCTCCCTCCAATCTTGATTAATTATGTAGAGTCTTTCAACATAAAGGCCTGCTAGACTTAAATATAATCTTGTTCCAGTGTCCATGACTCAATGTACCTCAGTGTGGCATGTGCCAGATTTTTGTAAATAAACTACATTATGTGTGGTAAATGATAGACTCACCCTTGAAAGGTTGTCTCTATACACAGACAAAAAAATTGAGGGCAGGAGAAACATCAAGCATGCTTGTTTAAAAAAAAAACTTTGTAAAAACAATAATAATATGAATTTTTATGCAATCAAGTCAGCAAGGTTCTTACGGTTTGCAATGTTTAGAGTCAAAAGATCATTTCAAACCTTTCAAATATTTGGTCCTAGTTTAGTAATATCCTGATGTTTCATGAAGCATGTAGTCCTCCAGTCCTGTATGTGAAGAAAATCTGACTGCTTGTGTGCACTGCTCCCTTCACACCCACTGTACATTTTGGCTTACATTGATTTGAGTTTTATTTGGCTGATGCTCACACAAAATTCATGGTAATGAGGCTGTTTCACTTAACATTCAGAGTGTTTAGGAGGAAGGAACACTTTTCTTTCCAAGCCTTCAAGTAATATCTCTAAAATTGATATTTTTAAAAGCTGATATTTTGAAGGAGAGAAATACATAAATTGCACGAGGCATATTGAAGCATTCATTCACTTTTTGCCAATTCAAAACTGACAGCAAAATGAGCAAATATTTTCCTTTCCTTCTTCTAGCTCAGCTAACTTCTAAAGTTTGATTTGTTTTGCTATCATTGATTTTGACACTTGTTGGCTTCTTCTTAATAAAAAAAATCAGGACAGATATGTCTTCAGAAATGAAAATATGGACACAAACAGTGGAAGGAAGCCAGAGAAAATCAAACATCAGACTGATGTTGGTTGTGAAAATATGCATGCATTTCCAGGTGTTCAGACAGAAAAAAAACTAAAGCAATATGTTCACAGAAACAGCTTATCTTTCCTCAGAGTTAATTTTAGTTCATTATGTAGTAATTGGGCCAGTAAAGGGAGTAATTTCTGCCTCATTAATTTAAATTCCAACTGAAAACATTTTTCAAATAGTAACTAAACCCCAAATCATGTTTTGCAAATAAATTGTACAAATTGATCCTTCAGGGTTAGAACAAGGATAGTTTTACAAATTATCTATGGTGCATGCCTTCTTTACTACAACACATAGCTGGAGGAGGATTCACTGTTCAATATAATTGAATAGAAACATTTGTATTTTAATAACAAAAAGTTTGACTTTGTGCAGGTAAATGTCTACTGGGTAATTAGCCCATTATTTTAGCAAAGACTGAAAAGTGTGTGTGACTGTAAATCACTGCGCTGACACATGGTGTATTTTCACACATCACAGGAACAACTTGTGTCTCTTCTGCTTAGCTGAGTTGACACAAACAAACATTTAATCCATGGGAACAAGACATAAAACTATCTATAACATAAGCTTTCAATTTAAAATCCTTGAAGAACACTGCAGAGGTGGTCAAAATACAACGGATAAAGCCACAGTAATTGTTAGATTGATATTATTTTGTATGTCTTGTGAACATTTGACTTATGTCTAGAGGCATATAGAGGAAATGACCTTTTTGCTCAACCACAGGGAGGACCGGAGAAGACTTAAATTAAGTGGGACAGGAGGAGCAGAATGTGACTTTGCATCACTCGCTCTGCTTATTCAGAACGCAAAGGGAAATCAGGATGGCAGCTTGGCATATCTAAATCACCCACACACACATTTTGGCAGCTTTTGTACTCCGGTGTGAGGTCAAGACTCTCCACAACACCTGCCAAAGAAAGATGGAGTTTCTCTTCCTGGATTAATGGATCATGGTCGTCTTCTTTCTGTTATGTCTTACTTGATAAACCCAAGGCAGAAAGAGTAACAGCAACAGATAGGACCAGGAATAAACAACTTTGTGTAAATGAGAGACATAGCATTAACAGAACAGATGCGAGTTATAGTTCCTTTTCTTCACCACATAGTTCTTCTGACTGAAATAATAAACATTTTAATGTGGTTCAGACTGAATCTGGTTAAACATTTTTGGGGGAAGCTAAAGGTGATCATTAAGGTTTTTCAGCTGTCACTAAATGTAAATTGTCAAAAATAGTAGTGGAAGCTGATCACAGATTTCACAGCTATAAAGTTACTATTATTAGGAGGGTTAAAATTTTTGGGAAAAAACTGGACACATTTGTTGATGTAATTTGGCGTCTTGAGGGCCACATAAAAAGCTATGGTGGTCCAGGTTTGGCCCCCTTACCTTGAGTTTGACAAATGTGTTTTAAAGGCAATCTTTTAAAATTATTACTAGTAATAGTCATGAAAACAATTTAAATGTAAATCTGCCAGGAGCGTCAATACTTTTCTTGGTTGAACTGTATTAGAAAAGAGCATTAGTACAAAGAAGCCCCTTTTCTGAGAGTCCATCCTTTACCTGCGGTCGTTCGTCTGAGGAGAGGAAGAATCCTAAACTGTTTTAGATGGATCTGTTCAGAGGTAATCTCTGTCTCTCCTCCTTGGCAATAGTGTTGCTGCTCCCAATACAGGGGCCTCTGGGGATGAACAGGATTTATCTCTTTCTTTTTGAGAGTTGATAGTGCAATGGAACATTTTTTAATGTGATCTTAATCAATAGTTTTGTCTAAAGATTGGTCAGTCGCTCTGAGGGGACAGGCCCTTGACGCTCAGCAGTAATCTTTGTGTTACTTTTCCGATCCAGGACCAATCAGGATCGCAGCTGTCCTCGTTGACATTAAAGTCACCTTTTTATACCAACAGGACAATTGGAAAAACTATCTGTGACGGACTTCACACAGACAGTTCTATTAGGCCTCGTCTTCCCTTTGTTGGGAAATGCCAACAAACAACTGTCAAAAGATCTACTAACCAGAATCTAGAAAAAAAAGAAGCCAGAATTAAGTGTTATATCTAGAGCAAACGTGACAGTTCTCACCTTGCGAGGTTTTGATAAATTTGCTACTTCTTCTCATCCAGACTCTTGTTAAAGTTGTAATAAAATGCCTCCAGGATGAATTTTTGAGGGGTTGAAAGCACTGTGACAAAAAGATGTGTCACCAGGAGTTTTAACCTGCACAAGAAGACTTAGTCTGTCAGTCAAGAACAAGAGAACAAGGTGCACTGTCACAATTTGTTGTTCTAATGTGCAAGTAACAGAGAGAGAGGCGAGTCGCTGCTTCTTCTCCAAAAAGGATTGCCTGTCTGACTTGGGAGTCCTCTACACTTTCTGCCAACAATGTTATGCTAAAGATCATGACTTCAGACAAATTTGTTCGGGGAAAAAAAGGGTGACACAAGCGACAGACAAGTACACCAATGTTTTTAAAAAGAATGAAATAGAGTTTGCATTGATAGAAGTCTATGTGTGAACTCAGGAAAAAAAACAACACAAAACAGGTGACGCTATTAGGTTGTGATTTGAAGTGCTTGATAGAGCCACCAGAATGCCCCACGGAAAAGTAAAAAAGGAGGAATGACGCTTGAGGGAACAATAGGTAGAGGTCACTGACGGATGCACTGACATTTCCTACCCATTACCAGGGTCCACAGTGTGTTTTCACTCTGCCCACATATATAGCTGCTCCTAGATGACATGTGCATTGGTGTGGAAGAACAGACCAGCTGTAAATGGCTCCATATTTACAGACTAACGTACGGTTGCCAGATCCAGGTTTAAATGAATGAAAAACTCTCCTGGAGCAAATTGTAGCAGTGGTTGTATCCATCACATTGTGGACAAAAAAATAAATAAAGCATACCACAATGAATAAAAATGACGTTGGGATACATAAAAGTCTCTTTCAAATGTTTTGGAAATTGCATTAATGTTCGGCAGAAGGAATGGGTAGTGTGTCAGAAGAGCAGAAAATGTTGACCGATTTTTGCACTGCTTTGAAATCTTTTATGCGGTAAGATGTTAAAACATTATATAAAGTACTGATGGTTAATTCATCCACAGCTCAGTTCAGCAGACATTAAACTGAGGATGAAACATTAAACTGACTGCATTAAGTGATTTAAAGTACGCAAAGTGCAACTTTTTAGACTTGAAACAAGACAGCATAATCCAGACAAGGCTTGGTAGGCAGGCTGGAACTAAAGAAATCCTCTTATTGACAGGCTGAGTTTCATCCAAACCTTCCTCTCCTCTGTACCAGTATTTTTAACCTACTCTTCAGCATCATTCCCTTCCTTCTGCTGTGAACAAAGTGCATATTTAATAACCTACTATGTGTTTGATTTCATGTGCACAACCACAATATCAGGCACAGTGAATGTACTGCTTCAAATAAAGAGATTTCAAAGTCGGGGTATTGATTTTGTGTGCACATTGAAGGATTTCTCCATGAGTATTCTGTTTAATTCACTTTTCTGTGCAGAGAAAAATCTCCAAAAGAAATTGATTTTTTTTCCCCCTCTGCTCTGTGAAGTTTCTCTTGGCTGTGTAATCGTTAATTTCAGCAGAACATAGTCTGTCTATGCTTCCACATGTGTACATGTAAGAATAGCAAACAGTTGATTCCTTTCAGTAATCAAATTCAACAGGTTTGTTATGTACAGGGTGGTAAATAGTGTTTATCTTATGTTAATTTTGATTATTACGGCTCACAGCTAGTGAAAACTCAACATTAGGTTTAATCAAAATATTTTGTAAGACCAACAAAAAAGATATAGCCTATATAATTGCAATGTGACTTTAGTTAAAAATATGTGCTTGTACTGTATTTAATTTAGTGAGATGCTGCTGTAGTTTGTTGATGCTTGTATACGAATCAACACGTCGATTAGGACTGTAAGGTGTGGACATATAAAATTTTGGGGGCTATGCAAGAACACTGTTTATTTTTTACTATTGGATGACAGTCAAAAATAATCTTCATTTTCTCTAACATTAATAGGTGTAATAAAACACTAAAAAGTGCTGTGTCTTGCACTCTAAAGGATAAAAAGAACAGCAGCGAAGACACTCTGGCTTTACAGAAATCTGCAATAATCAGAAATTACAGATCAAAGTGAAGCACGTCATGCTCTTGAAAACAGAATGCGTTTGAGCCATGTGATTGCTCTTCGTCACATTTTTATTTTGCAATGAAAGGATTTCTCGAGATGCCAGATCATGCTTTTTTTGTGTGCTGCAGAATGATTTTCTCAGAATCAGTATGTCACAGGACCCCGACATAATATAAAATCAGTTTTTCAGCTAAGATTCTTTATTTTTCTCAAAAGCGCTTGTTTTGTTCTTGTGTTGTAAATACATGACACTTCTTTTGGGCTCCTTTTGATTTCATTACAGGCATGCAAATTGGCTGTCCAGGCTCCTGACCAGGCATGCTGCCCCCGCTCATCTCTCTTCCTGTGAGACGTCGTCACAGACTGGACTGGTGCCCCCAGGCTTCGCTTCCTGCGGCTGTGACTCGTGACTAAGCAATCAAGCTGCAGCAATTCATGCACCTGATTATAACGGTCATCAAATCTGCCTCTGGGTGGATAATTCTGCCACATTCATCTGTTCAAACAATGCAAGTACAGATGGGGATATCCAACCATTGTGTCTCCATCTCAGGAAGGAGACGGGTTCTGTGTCTCAGAGATGAGTGTGTTTCCGTCCAAAATGTGGAACTGGACCCCCGGAAAAAAGTCAAAGACCTCATGAAGATTCTGGCTGAAGCTGCTAAGACATTATCACTATCCACAGAGGAACATGTCCTGTACCGACATGATTTTACTGTCTGTTAGCTTTGACTGTAAAATACCACAGACTTTTCGTTGAGACAGACAGAGTGATTGATCCACTCAATCCACTCAACGTAATACTTAAGGGTTTTAAAGTTGGTGGCGTTTTAATTATGTTTGAGTGCCGCCACTATGGAAAACTAGCTGCTACACATCATGTAGTAAACCCAGTCAGGTCAACCAACCGCCTCATGTAAATATATAAGGATGCAAAAATCATTCTGTGAAGTTATCAGTGACTGTTACCAATGATGAAATCTAAGATGAATTCCTGATCTTTACGTTTTCACCGTAATCCGTTGCAGACTACAGTTTTGTCTCGCGCGCAACATCTGTTTAGCTTAGTCATGCTGCAGCAGCGAACATGTCAAAATGCTGTTTTTACCAGCAATAATATTCCAAGGGTGAAGACTATTTACATTGAGTGTGGGATGTATTTGAGAAAAACAGCACAGAAGCACACAGGAAGATTAAGACTCCAAGATAAGGAAAGTCTGGGACGTACGAGGAAGGAGATAAAAGTTGAGGGAAATAAAATGTAAGCCAGCCTTCTATCACACTGCAAAACAGATTTCTTTTCTGTGAAAATGCGAACATGTGTGTTCTCTTTGCTGCTTTGGTCAGACATGTTGTCTTCTGATCCTGGGTAATTGCTAACGGACTGTTATGAGAAATCATTTTTCAGCTTTCTGCATCACACATGTCCTGTTGTTGGCTTCTTTGTATTTTTTTCTGCGTTTTTCTGTTTCTTTGTCTGCAAACTCCCACTTGTGTTTTACTCTAAGCCCACTCTCTCAGTGGGAAGGATGGACAGACGCTGCCTAGCAAATGCTCCTGCTGGCATGGTGTTAGTTTAAGTGTAAACTTTTTACTTGCGTGTGCAAGTTGACTAACAAATGGCCATTATTAAAGATGCAGCTAGATCTCAGCACATCACTGCTTCACAGCGGGATGCCTGGGAGGCTGATGCTCCAGGATTTATCACTAGTCAGGTTTTACTTTAAAGGCACCGTTTCGACACAAAGAGGATGTTGGGACAAACGTACGTTGATAACTTGCATTATTTAAGATGCAAAAACCATTTGTAGGCAGATAATTGATTTAATTTTTGATGTATTTGATTTCAAAAGTCACATAATTGTAAGAACTGTTGACGTTTTGGTTATATCTGCACCACATTTCACTGAGGGGATCACGAGGTGTAACATTGAGAGTTCAGTGAAAAAAAAAACAATGTCTTTACTAATGTGGGAGAGGATCATTTCAAATAAAACACCAGATGGATTTTATTTTTTTCTCTCAGAATGTGCTGAGTTTAGTAAAGTGGTGGCAAACTGGCTGTGTGCAAAATAAGCTACCTGTTAATTTTTTCCACAGAAGAAAGATAAACTGATTGGGGTGCTGTTATTTAATATTTGATCATATTTTTTTATTTAAAATGGAAGCTTAATAGTATAAATTTTAATTTGATTTGTTTCTGCTTTAATTCACATCATATTATAAATGTCATGCGGAACGTTAGCTGGAGATAGACAACAGGACCCCTCCCAACCCCATTGGGACAAAGGTATAAAGAAAATGGATAGATAATGACATGTAGTTTTATCTACACGTTTAAAATAATGAAACGATGTAATTTCATGTTCTGGGTTGCACATTTGTCACAGTAGAGTGGATGGTGGGGCAGCGTCCAGTATGTTGCCATGTTTAACCAATGAGGCATCGCGTCACCACAGAGACCAAACAAACAGCGTGCTGGAAAAGTTCAGATGAGCCTCGACGAGGCTTAACGAGCTTTTGGCTGAACGCCTTTGCCACAGAGCTTGTTAAGCCTCACATATGCGCTCAAGTAGTCTTCTAATGAGCCAGATCTGCACTATGTAATCAATTAATCTCTTTGACGAGGGCAGAAGCGACGAGAGAAAAGGCCTTAAAAAGAAGCGCAAATGGGAAATGTGTGAGGAAAAATGAGCTAAATCTTTGTTTTCTACGTGACGTTAATTTTAAAACATGCAAATATATATGTTAAGTTTTTGGAACTTTACAGATGTACACGACAGAAGATTTTACTGAGTGATTATGAGGTAGATTGAAGAAGACCTCCCATGTTTAAGATAGCCCCTATTTTCACAGTTGTATGCTAATTAACAACTCATTGCTTTTTATCTACGTGTTGTCAACAATGATGCCTTCCTCTCCATTTTTCATCATACATGAATCACTTTATCAAAGGTTCACCTTTTCTTTAACACTTCTCTTTTTCTCCTCAACAGTCCTTCATCCTTTCTTTCTACTTTTCTCAGCAGGCTTCTTAGCAGTTTGCACCGTTTGAGCTGTTAATGTGTTAGAAGATGCTTTTCATCAAGCGGGTAATGAATGTCATTCCTTGCCACTTGGATTTGGCTGCCCGCTATCACTCATCATCTGTAAGAAGTGTTTTCACAGGACACTTCTCCCTTTCATCTCATAGTCAGTTGAATGCATCATGATTTTTATGTAAACTTGTGGTTGAATTCACTTCTAAGGTAGCGTGTGGGAAGTGTGAGTTTAGACAAATGGCACGCAAGAGAATTTGGGTCGCATTCATCGCTCATGTTGAGATATTGATCAGTATTAATATTCTAACATGACATGAAAATAAACCAAATGATGCAGTCAGGGTGGGTTTTTTTTTACCCAGCAAGATAATATGACCTAAGGATAAATTGTTCACATGTGAACGAGGTTCAGAGATGTGAAGGATTTAATTTTAGATCGGTTTTTTTCTCCTCTTGAGATCAGGTTATGATGTGTTGCGTTTTGCGATCCTTTCGCCCCGTTCATGTTGCCAGACCAGTTAGTTCTACTTAAATGATTTTTTTCCCCAAAAATATCTAACTGAAAATATCAAGTAAAATTTAGCTTGGTTTGATAATAACTAAACAACAATGTGTAAATTATTTTTCAACCCAGACTGGTTTTGAAAGCTTATTTTTGTTTAATAAATTAAATCATCATTTGAAAAACTTTGTGTTTTGTACTTACTAGATTATGTTTCTCTGATGTAACTCTGAAAAGGTCAAAAATGTATACATTAATAATTTTCACTCAAGCTGAACAAATGGATGAAAATACTTTTGACTCATACACCTAAATATGATCAAAAATGGTGGCTTTTGTTTCATGAGCTTTTGCTTGTACATTTGCCATAATATGCCACAAATAACTCTAAAAAACACCACACATGTAGCATCTTTATAAAAATAGCCCACTTCAGCTTGAGCGCGTCACAACATGTCTGAGCTCAGTTTGTCAAGCTCACTGATGCAGCAGATGTGTCTGTGATTGGCCTCTTTTATTTATTTTTTTTTTAATCCTGTAAGGAAAAAGAGGGCTTTAGTTTATTTTTCTCCCCCAACTGCTTTGTGCCTCACATTCGTTGGTGAATTAAAAGCCTAGATTGAAGTGCAGGAGAAAAGCTTTTCATCAGTGTAATCGAGGGTGTGAAGTTTAGCAAGGGATAAATCCGTGGTGATATAGAACGTAAGAGGGTAAATAAAGGTTGAAAGAGGGGAGATAGATGAGAACATTTGCTCTGGAGGGCTTCTATGATGCAGGCATCCGGTTGCAGGCTTATCCCATAAGTTCATAGGGCTTTACTAATGGATGCTGAAAGGATTGATCCCTACAGCATAACTGGAAAGCATGTTATCAGGCTCTCAGACAACATTAAAATAGACGTTATGATTCACTATCACATACTGTACATAGAAATGCACTTCAGACACATACAGACATAAGCTTGAGGAAAAAAAACCTTAATACAATAGGATGGGATGCTGTTCTATTTTGAAATGCTCACAAATGCTATCAAACTCTTCCAGTTAGCCTGCAAAGCCCACTTAGACAATATAAGCATGTTAAATGTGTTTGAAAATAGCCCTAGGATCTAAATTACTCAGTGCAAATCTCTTAGAAGGAGCTCAAGCAAACATCAGCAGGGCAAAAGAGATAAAAATAGATCATTGACAGATGTTGATGAATGAAAAAGCAAGAGTATTTCAAGTAGTGTGCAGACATCTTCACAATAATTATTTTTTCCAACATTCAAGTCAAACACCAGGTTTTTCGAAAATAATCAAACAAGCGTTTCTATTTTATAGTACCAACATCCCTAGCTTAACATTAAAAAATAATGAACATAGTTTAGATATTAGTTACATTTATTTTGTTTTGAACCAACAGTAAGACTTCAGTGCAGTCAATATCATAATTCCAAGTCAATAATCAACAGGTTGTGAGGAGGAGTGGTGCGTTAACGTTTAGCAGGACTAGAGGTGCATCTCTGTCAGAGCTGCAGTCTGTAGCTTATTTACTGTAAATGCTTCCTCAGTTAAAACTAGGAAGCTGTTAATAGCTCGTTTTACTAGCACTTGCTGTTGAAACATCACAGAGAAGGAAGGCAATGCGAACTTTGTGAAACGTCTCCATGACAAATAGTCATTTCTATACACTATGATGACTCAGTGGAGATGATCTTAACCATTTCATAAAAGGCCAGGTGATGACATGAAAGATGTCTATAATGCTCAAGTTCAAGGTTTTAGAGATCCAGCCATGTTGTTTCTGATGTCTCTCCAATTTCAGTGCAGATTGAGTCCCAGACTTGGGGCACATTTGGGGCACTGTTGTATTTTTTCATGAACAAGTACTGAAACACTGATAAAAACTAGTTATGTAGAAAATCAGTAGTGTAGGCTACATAGAGTTGAAAAATCACCTAAGCATTTTTCAGTGAGGAGAAAAAAAGTGAAGGTGGCTCATTTCAAACACATGTTGTAAACTTTTCATGCTAGAGTGACGTTAAGTATACTTACTCATGATCTGTGAGTAAAAATCAAAGCCATTGACAGAAAGGTCTACACACGTTTCACTTTTCCTAAATGCATTTTCTGTATTCTGTTTTATGATGAATATATTGCAAGCGTTTGTTAATTGGAGCTATTTATGATTAGAAACCAAATGCTTAGTTGAACAACTTTTCAAATCTGTCCCTCATCATTCCAAAATAACTTACATTTTTATTTGAAATTTACAAGACTTGTCTTCAAGAAAAGATGTAAATTTTCCATGCGATGTACTTATTTAATGAATTTCACCTTGTTTCACCTTGCACTGCGGCTGAAAAAGTAAAGGTGTGGAGTAGGCCCTGAGCTTTAGGGGACACTTTACATGGAGATACTCTAGAACAGCCATTTTACACCTACATTTTAGAAATAAATGGGTTAGAAGAAAGATTGTATTTGACCTGTCAAATCCTAGATGTGGAAACGAAATTGCAGATCCCCTGAAAGGAAGCCCACATAATTAAGGGATACACTGACAGGTAAAGAAATGCTCCTCTGCTTATTATTTTTAGATTATTGTGCTGGAGCTTTGCTTTATTTTCTAAACTGTGCTTTGGCTCTAAAACTATAACCAGCAGATAAACACATTACAATAGCCTTTTTACACAAATCCATCACTTCAGTGTCTTATTAATCCATCCACAGAGAAAAGTAAGCCACTTTTTTATTGCTTTAGAATATATAACACCATAGTAACTGAAGCAAAACACGCAATTATGATCACATTTTCATGCAAGTGAAACTCAGAATGCCAAACACAGATCTGTGTTTATTTTTTTACCCAGACTACGACAGCAGACAGTCTGGCCAAGTCTTAAGTACACCGTATTTGCACCCTGACGGCTCAGTTCTTTGAGACTTTCTTTAAATTTGCTATTTAAGCCCCACATCCAACTTCCTCCTATATGTCTGCCTGAGTCACCGCAGTTCTATTTCACCGGCCTGCGCCTGGTTGCACCTGACAGGCCACATCACAGACACATTCACCAACTCACTCATCCTCAAACACACGCACCAGACCATACATTTTTCAAGCAGATGTCCACCACTGTTTGCAGTGTGAGTATGTATAACTAGGTTACAGCAAGTGTTTGAACTACAGGCTGAAGTGAGCAAAGGTGAGCTCAGAATGTTTTACTTCATGGTATGGAATGACACTTAATGCTTTGATCCCTCGGATGAGTCATTTCTTATTGTAAAGGTTGTGTTTTGAGGTGATGGGGATACACCGTACACACAGCGGAGTGGTTAAAATAAACATTTGTATTTTATTTCTTTGCAGATCTTAAATATAATAGTCTGCCATCCACTTAACCTGTATAAAATATGTGTATGTCCATCTTTGGGGCATGTGCTTCCATTAAAACATTTAATTGTAGAAGGAGTTAAGAAGGGCCAAACTTGGACCAGACAAATTTTTGATTCAGACATGACCCATTCAGATGATCCTCGTAAATATGTGTACAAACATTCGTATTAGGATGGTAATCAGTTTTGCAAACAAAAAAAAAACCTCGTTAAACTCTTAATGCACATTTTTTATTATCTGAAATGAATGCTATTTGTTATTTTTTTTAAATTTCGCATTCATGTACCAACTGTGGAAAAGAGGACTCCCTTTTAGGAATGTAACTCCAGCCTGGTTCAGGGTGAGCAGCCACAAATAACACAAAGATGAGTTAGATTTGGTAGAAAATAACCAAATTACATCAGCATGTTTGAGTAAAATGAACATTTTGCTTTTATTTTATGAACTATTGACAACATGTCTCTGAAACTCCAAACAAAAATTTTGTGTTCAATTGCAGAAAATGAGAAATGGTAAAAAAAAAAAAAAAAGAAAAGATGCAGTGCTTTCAGACCTTAAATAATGCAAAGAAAACAAGTTCACATTCATTTATAAACATCAGATGTGTCAAGGCACAAAGAGTTCAGGAATCCATATTTGGTGGAACAACCACAGGATTTTCAATGGGGCTCAGTGCAGTTGGTTCTTACGTTTTTCCAGAGTTGTATTACATTAATGTTAAAAAAACATAATTTCTAAATTGTGGTGTTTCCATTAAACAAATAAATAAAAAATTACTATGTTTGTTCACGTAAAAAAAACATGCCACGCCACCATCCTCCAACTACTTCCTGTCATCTTCTTTTTTGTGTTTTGCAACATCTTGTTGTTTATCATGTCTCACAGGATGTGAAAAAAAGTGTTTCCAGTTTAGCTTTGTGGAAAAAACCAATTTTGATATGCCCAAGAAAACCATCCCATCCCTGTGCCAAAACTTTTTATCAAAATGTTTTTTAATAAGTGGTTTCCATTAAGTGTGTTTATTTTCAAAATGTCAAATTGTGCAGTGGAAATTCAGCCAACAACACATGAAGCACAAAGCAACCTCTAAAAAGATTCAAACTGACTGAATAAAAAGCTAGAAAGACAAAAAATGGTTGACAGTCAAATTACATCTTTCCTCAGCACTAAAGCAGACAAGGTAAGACATTTGCATCTAAACAAGCTGGTCAGAGCATTTGGTTGTCCTCAGGATGTGACAGTTTGTAAAAACAGCAGCTGAACTGACCTGAATAAACCAAATTCAAATTCATCTGGGCATCCTGCAGATTATATACACTATGTAACTGATGAGATTGTACAGTTTCTAATTGACTTCAACAATGTACATTTTACACGGTCAGGCACTTACAGGCGTTAAATCTCTTCATGTGTTCCAGCCGACACGCTGGCTTGCAGGTACTTGAGATAACCTGGCTAATTATCTAATTAAGTTTATAAGGCTCTTGATAGTACTTTAGAAGAAGAGCAAGAGATAAGAGTTGATGTTCGGTAAAGTAGGTGCATTTCACTATGTTCATCACTAATGGAAACGAATTCTGTGTTTAGGCATCCATGTCCATCTGGTTCTGTGGCGTTTTGCTTAGCTTTAGGTCTTCAGGTATTTTGTCAGCATTACTGTTCGTTGCTGTGAATCAAAATCCAAAGTATATTTTAAAAAAGAGGATTTAGTTTTTGTTAAATTGGTTAGATCACAAAATGCATCCTTTTGTATCATCCTGGTTTGCTTCCACCATTTAGTGAGCTCAGATTTAAGTTAAATGTTAAGTTAAAAGTTAAATGTTAAATGTTAAGTTAAATTGTAATACTTGGTCTTTATAAATAAATATATAATATTTAGATTCAGTCCACTTATTTGAGCATTAGTTTGGCAATGTGCAACCCAGGAATCCCTGGTACAGTTGTTTCCATCCTCCTAAATCCAGGTTTTCCCGATTCACTGCACATTCCTGCAGCACATAGTTATATTTCAGATTTTACAATAGAAATGTGAACCAAAGTGAGCCCTACTCTTGACACTAAAGCTATAATTTGATACAACGCACTCACAATTACCTAAAATTGTCACTCAGCCGCCCTCCCATATTGAGCTTTTGATCTGGTACTTGATCAATTTTCTGCCCTGTCAAAACATGTTAGGCCTTCAGCAGCTCTTACATGGTGTCAGAAAACAGGAAAACAGACAGTATCACTGAACACTGATCATATGCCAGTGTAAACACACAAAGCAGAAAGCATGACTGTCATACGAGCCGAGCAAACATTCTGCACAGAGGGCAGCAGAGTGCAGAGTAAGTCAATGTTCCTGCGATCTCCGCATTGTTGAGCTTCACTCTGATATTGTGCCTCAGTTCCTTTCTGACCTAGTTTTTGAGACTTGTTGTATTCGAGGCTAGAAAAGTTTACAGCAAAAAACAAAAACAATAACAGAGTTATGAAGCTGCACAAAGGTTCCTCCTTTTCAAATGGAGAATCAAACTTTTCAATCCGGGCGTGTGTGTACAGAGTGAGTTTCACAGGGTTTCTCCTTCACACATACATTCACACCAGCGGTGGTAACACAAGGTGTTAGACTGCAATGGAGGTTCTGCTTGAAGTTGAGCGTCTTACCCAAGGACAGAATGAAAAATGTAAAACTGGTGGCACTGCATGTTTCAGTGGACTTTCCAACCCTATGCAGGGTCGGCCCAAGGCATACGCAAACTAAGCAACCGCTTGGGGCCCCAAGGCCACTAAGGGGCCCCTTCAGTGGAGCTGATTTTTTTTTTGTTTTTTATGTAATAATTTCTATGTCATTTTAATATCAAAAACACACAATTTCACTATGAAGTGAATTGTTTTTACAATAGTATATATATTTGATAATGTATGTAGAAATGATTATTTTATTGATAAAAATAAAACAAATAAATTGATCTTGGAGTCCCCTGGTGGTTGCAGTAGGTACTGCATGCTTCATCGGTAACATGTTTATTATGCATTATTGGTTAAGTCCAAGTATCAAATATAGACTTCTTACAGTAGTTATAATTCATATGTAGTATTTCAGCAGCACTGGGAAAATTAAATTAATGCAATCAAATGGTGTTCTGTATTTTAAGCATCATCTGGCCCTTACTTCTGCTTTCTAATGTGTTTGAGTGGCCTAATGATTTTTTTTCCTTCATGGATGTCAATTTATCTACAGAGCTATCTTAATGAGCTGAGATTGCTAAAGTTTTAACTAGATTGCACTTTAATGGTCTAGTCTACCTGAGGAGACAGATGATGGAGCAACTTAATGATTGTGACAAAGTTTTATTGAACTGCTAAGTGTTATTGACAACAAATTGTGGCAATTTTCTTTTTGGAACCAATTTGGCATGATTCTTTGCCTCATTTCAGTCGTCTCCACTACACAAAGCAGCGCTGAATGCTGTCAATCTAACGTGATAAAGTCATATCAGCATCCTAAATATCTAATATTTGATTACATTCTAACAAAGGAACTGGATTTTACTTTTGCAGGCATCAAATTTGTGTCATTCACCCATTTGCCGTGCCAATGTCTTAATAACTGAATAGACAACTACAAAGGAGTTGCTTGACTGCTCCATTAAATTGTCTATCCTAGGTGGAAATTAGTCTCTAATTGTAAAAAGCAGAGTGCAGCCTCTCATCAAATGATTCTTGTGCATTATACACTTGTTAGGAAACAGTTGGCTGGATACGTAACTACATGATCACCAGGGTAAAGATTCTTTTAGGGGTTTTTTTGGCCTGCTTTTTAAGATTGGGGTGTTGACACACAGGATGTCGTAACTGATTGCACATTAATAGGCAAAGGCGTAATATGTGAATAGCAGAGCCTCACATTACGAAGCAGAATAACACATGATAGTGCTGCTCAATGTTAAGAGCTCGGAATAAACTGGCTGACCTTGGGCAGAGATTCATATCTAAGACCCAAAAGCTGCTGCACAGGCTTGACTAATTTTATTCCTCATATGTCAGGTTTAATTAGTAAACTATGGCAAAATCAAAGACGCCGAGCCTTTTATCTGAAAGCTACATTACACAGCTCCGAGAATGAGTCAGCGTCCATGTTTAAATTTCCAAAATGCTAACCATTTAGACTTTCTTCAGCATATGCTTCTATTGAATAATGGTGGTATTTCGTCTGTCCAATCTTTATTTGTATTGAATTTTCAACAGAGCATTAAGCTGGGTCTTATGATTTCAGAAAACGTGCATGACGCTGCACAACATGGACTCAGGCTGACTGGTCTGCCTCATCTCAATCTGCAGTGCTGCTTTCGTCTTTTAAGACATTTACGCCCAAAGATAAGATTTTTGGAAGGTTGTTGTGCTCTTGCTCAGGTTTCTCTCCTTTCATAGCAGAAGCCTAAAGAATGTGTGGCGAGGGGAGACAAAAAGTAATGTGTAATCTGGTGAAGCGGTGAATTGACCCAGAGCCATCCTTGATAAATGTGGATTTAGTCATCATCATTTAATCTAAAACCAATTAGACTAAATGAGGCCAATATTGCTTATGAAATTGCTGTTAATCTGTTGTGGCTTCACTAGCAGAAAATATTCTGTTTCTTGAATAAAAACATGACACCTAAACACAAAGCTGCTCACAATGGTGCGTTCATGAGTCGGAAGGGAACCACAATTTCACATTTACCAAACAATCAATATGCCTCTGTCTCCTCTTCATTGAAGTAGTAATGATTTTCTACACTGGATATGGTCCAGTGTAGCAAAGCAATGATGCTGCAGTGTGCTGCAAAGGTTTTTTGTGAGCCTTTGTGTTTTGCCATGTGGACGAGTGTTAATCTTCTGTTAAGAGACAGATGCTAAGAGAAAGTTCCTGCCTATTAGCTGATTGTATCTGTATTGATGATCCGACCTTCTCTGGTCTCAGACTGATTCGTTTCCACGTGAACAGCAGTAAGTCACGTCAATCCATATTATGTCCAACCGCAAGAGATTATAGCAAAAAAACAATGGCCATGTATTTACT
>CAEGAF010084109.1:0-15116 GCA_903067075.1 Micropoecilia bifurca | reverse complement strand
CCGGTGATTGGTCAGGGGGCCCGGTGATTGGTCAGGGGGCCCGGTGATTGGTCAGGGGGCCCGGTGATTGGTCAGGGGGCCCGGTGATTGGTCAGGGTGATTGGTCAGGGGGCCCGGTGATTTGCCCCACCCCCTGGCCCGACGCTGACTTGTTCCGCTAGTGATGCAGAGCATCATAAACTCTTACCAGAGGAGATTTACAAAAAAAACCTAATGAACTCTGCCAGTAAACTGAAAATAGATCATTGTTGGGGATGAACTTTGTGTGCACAATATTAGGATAGCATGAAGATGCAATCATAGAGTTGAAAATTGCAGTGATGACATCGATCGTGAATAACTCTCACTTTTCTCTCTCTGATTTGTTTCCCCATCATCGTGACGTCTGAACTTCTTCTTTTCAGATTTACTGAAATCTATATCAGTTGAGGACAGAAAAGTCTAACTGTCCAGATGTTATTATTGATGCAGAGTTTGAACAAGTGATACTGGAGATATTGTTCAGTCCTTTGTGACTGCATTGTTGCACGATTGGAAACGGTGATGTGTATTGTGATTTAACATACTACGTAGCTCGATCTGGTCCAAAACAGAACACCGAGCGCCGCTTCAGACACAGAATCAATGTTCCTCCAAGGTCATCCAAGTTCCCAGGATTCTGGACCAGAGATCTGTGAAGAATGGTCTCCTACTGCCAGAAGCAAAACATTTAAAGCAGTGATACCAGCGCTAGAGTTCACTGTTTTCTCCACTATATAATTGTACTGAACTAAAGTTTGGATTTTTCTACATTTGTTTTGCTGTAATATTATACTATTGTGATATTATACTACATTTAAAGCTGTTTTATGTAAATTTTGCTGACTTTTTTGAATTTTTATTTTTATAAATTTGTTGAAAATGTCATTGTCATGAAAAAAAAGTTCCTCTGTTTTCTCCCAGTGCCAACTAGAAACGAGCAATCACAAATAGGAGGCGGGTCTTAGCGCTGTCAATCACCTCTACATGTGGCGCTGCTCATTCTCCCTTCTCCTCGCCTTGCTCCCTGCCACACTGCAGCTAGCATAGCATGTTGTGAATGCTAAGGCTAGTTAGCATAGCCACCAAATGACGGCAGATAAACGATTCTCCTGTAATGGTAAGATGTTTTCTCTGCTATCAACACATTTAGCAACGAGTACATGAGGATTACTGACAGCGCTATGACCCACCTCTTGGCTCAGATTGGTTGTTTTTCTCCAGACGGTGACAGCAGCTCAGGTAGGAGGTGAAGGATTTTGATCTTTTCACAGATTGATGCCCTGCGACAGACTGGCGACCTGTCCAGGGCGAACCCCGCCTCTCGCCCGGAACGTCAGCTGGAGATAGGCACCAGCAACCCTCCCGACCCCTCTAAGAGACAAGGGTGCAAAGAAAATGGATGGATGGATGGATTCACAGATTATCTTTCACAATATGGTGACAGTTTAAACAAGTGAAAAACTATTTTTTATGTAACTTACATCCTGCCGCTTTATTTAATGCTTCTAACATCTATACTACCAACCTTTATACATTGTATAAAGGTTGGTGTTTGAACAGGCATGTCTTTTAGTGAAGCATTTGTTTCAAAATCCTTTTAAAATCTGACATTTTCCCAAACTGATGTCCGTCTGGAGGTTCTTAATTATCTGTCTGCTCTGACAGTCGTCACTTTAAAATAAAAGGCAACATGTTTGTAAATGGAGGCAACTTTGATACTGTGGGCAAAGTTTGACACAAAAAAAACAATCACTGTCCTCTTTTTCTTTTTTTTTTCACTCCATCAACACTCAAAATGGTCTGGAGGTTATTCCATGACAGAAGCAGAAAATAAAGCAGTAATGCATTTTCCTTCTTCCTCGTGTGAAATTGTCTTCAGTATTGTATATGACTGGCGCTCAGTGCAAGATAAAGATTGCTGCTGTGGAGACGGGCAGCGCTGCGCCTCTGGGTTGCTGGAATAAGATGTCACAGAAAAAAAATATATAATAATAATGTCTGGCCTGAAGAGAAGCACAACAAGGTGCGTGCTCGTTGGCTTTGCTTTGTTTTATACTCCATGTTGACTCGATAGGATGCGTCTTTGCGCTGAAGGGCATTTTTGCTGCCAGACGGATGTCTGCCTCTGAGTCTCTGACACTTCTCGGTGGAAGTGGAGATGTGATGTCGTAGGTAGCTGTGCTCGCCCCCAGGTGTTGGTTGTATTCCCCCCCCCCCCCACCCAGCTTTCACCATCTGACTTTTTCCCGACTTGGAACGCTCCGGCATGCTGACGTGTTTGTTCTGAATTTTGTTAGCCTGGAATTTGAGTCAACAACATTAGCGGTGTTCTTAGAGGCTGCTCAGAACACCGGATCGGCTGGTGATGTATAATGAATCAAACGCGGATCTTCAGCACTGTCTACGCCGCCGGGCTGGCTGGCTGACAGGCAGTCAGACAGAGAGACGCACACAGCAGAATTCACACGTTCAGTTTCCAGGTGCGGGTACCGGCTCCTTGGCTCTCAGTTTTCACTCTAACACGGAGTCCCCCGAGGGCATTTCCTGTGCCAGGATTTGGGCTCAGCGAAGCTAATTGTGTGTGGAAATGTAATGGCTGACCTCGCCTTAATTCCCCTTCCACTTGGCTGGATGCTGGAATGTAGGTGATAGGACAGAAAGCGGCACACGGGGTGCTGATGTGGAAAAGCAGGAGGTGATGAAGTGTGAGTAATAAGGGAGATTGAGGAGAAGCTAAAAGAGAGGAATGTGTTTAATTAGGTTGCTAATGAGCTTTTTAATGCATCAGGGGAGGGCGCGCCCGGTGAACGCAACGGGCGGGAAGAAGGGGAACGCGCGCGCTGCTGTTTGCGTTGTGCTGCTCGTGCGTCTGCATGTTCCGCTGTGGCTGTGTGCCGATGACATGCCAATGATTAATTTATGGCCTCATCTGTATGCGGCAGCGGCGAGTGATAGATGGGGAGAGGAGAAGAATCATGTTGTCAGGGCGATGATTTAGAGACCGTCTGCGTCGCCATTGGCTGCCGGACGATGCCGCGGTCAGATAAAGGGGATGCAGAGAGGGGATATGAGATGCGGCGCTATCTGCTTCTGCATCTCCAGCCACACGGGCCTTAACAACAAGGACACTGGCCGGGGAACAAAGGACACTCGGCCGCTGGTGTCCCAAAGATAGTCAAGGAATATGTTGAAGTTTTATTAAAAACTAAAAATGTGATGAATAGATTCTGGCCTGGCTCTGGAGCTGCTTACACCAGACGAGGCTTCAGATCAGCACGTTGTACGGTTTATTCCCATGATGTCGTATTTTATTATTTGCGGTCGTCGGATCTGAGAGTGAGGAACTCTGCAGAATGGAGCTCCTCCGACACAAAGACGGGTTAGACCTTAATCCGGCTTCAACAGAAAGACTCGGACTTGCGGCAGCTTTGGTGCCTGAGAACTCGATGCTGACCTGTGTGCCGTTTGTCTTGGCAGGGATCTGCTGCGGCTGGGAGGAACTCTGCCGGGACACAACAGGAAGAGTCCGGAAGACAGTCAGGAAATCATCCGGCAACAGATGAGCCAGACTCTTCCCATCAGAGTGTGAACTGCTGCAACGCATACAGAAGGAGATTAAAGGAAAAGAAAAAAAACTACCTATGAACTCTGGCGAGGAGAATCCGATGTACAAAGTCTAAAAATACACAAAAAAAAGAGGGCGGGGAATAAAAGATAAAGGCAATGAAAGTGGACCGAACCGGTTCGAAGACTTCCTTCCCACTGAACGTCTGTATAAAGACAACTTCCCATTGCAGTGTGTGTGTGTGTGTTCATTACTTGACACTTGTGGATTTGTGACTGTTGACATGAAGCCAAACTTCTTAATGGACCCTCTCAGGTTGTGTTTGCATGCCTGCATGTGTTTTTTTTTTCCTGTTTCTTTCCGCTGGTTGGGAATCAGCATTTCCTTCTTACCGTCTCACCGAGGAAAGGCGAGCTCACAAACAAACGTCTGAATGACGCAACAGTGCCAAGATGAAGCAACCCCAACCTTCAACACAGCTTGACCTCTGTATCAATCTGCTAGACCGTTTGTTTTTTTCTTTTGTAGTTTGTTTAATCCCAACCAAATAGGTTCCTTAAAGTTATTTTTGGCGATGAGAAAAAAAAGAAAATGGAACTGTTCATCCTCTTCCTCTTAAATACCGTCTTCCACAGAAACGTACTGGGAGATCCGTGTTTTACGAACCTGTACAAAGCATCCGAGTCTTCACCTTCTCCCGAACCCCCCGCGTCTCTCCGTGTCGGAGGCGAGACGTGGCTGACGCTGTGCGGGACACGTCACGTGCATGCCAAAGCGGAAACTCCGTCATGAGAAACGTACCTACCAAGTTCCACATTCGCTGTTGCTTCGGTGGCATCTTGCTGTTTCGGGCTTTAACGTCCGCGTTTTCTTAACCTCCCTTGACTCATAAAACGCATTGTTTTGAATGCTAAGTTATTACCAGACACTGCTATTTGTTTTTTTTACTTGGGCTTAACTTTTTTATTACAACGCTTGTTTTTTTTTTTGTTTTCTTCCCACGTGGTAAGAAACCAGACAGATGTGAATGAGTGAATTAAGGAGACGTTTGACTCAGACAGGCTAATTATCTTTAAAATCACTGAGCAGACTGTGTCAGGATCGATGTCGGGCTTCTTCCTGCCCCAAGCAGAGCTGCAGATTTTACTCAGAAAGAAAATCGCAGATTAGCAGGAATTTAAAACTGACTCAGAGGTAGGAAAAAAAACTGCAGAACAAATCAGCCATTGTTTCGTTTCTTCCTAATCAGTGTTTTCCTCGGAGCGCCAGCTGTCAGTGCAGTTTCTATCTAAACCAACTGCCTGTATATAACACCATGTTTGTATTAGACCAAACCACTGAGCAGTTCCAGCTATGAGACCTGACTTTGGCCCTTTGCAGGGCCCTCACTTATCTGCTTGTTGTTATGTTTTCATAAAGCAACGGATGAGGGAATTTGACGGTCATTACCAGGGATGTCCCGAAACCGATCCGAGTCGTTTTGGAAAATGCCTCAGCTGAACGATTCCTCATATTGTTTTATAAAGTTTTGCACTCAGGATCGTTTTCAGAAAAGTTTTCATCCACACGAACCCACACAAATTCTCCCTTGAGTATTTTTGTAAACATGCCAAACCCATATGGGGCGGTGTAGCACAAAGCTAAAACATATGCCAGTCAATCAGATTGCTTCAAAACACACAACTTCCTGTCAGGAATTAAACATGGCACCAAGAGGAACATTTGTGTCGATAGATAAAAAAGTTCAACTACTTTTAAACAACGTGTTAGAATACAAAGTTAATTAAACACAAGACGATGTCGATTGGGAATCTTGCCAAAGTGGATACATTGGCACATTATTTGTCCCAGATTAATTTGTGAGACCCTAAGTCTCTCTTTTCCTTTGTGCACAGATGCAAACACACAGTTTTTTCAAATCTGCACTTTGATCAGAGTTTTATTAAATAAAACTTGAGTTTTTGTGTGGTTGAAAGGCTAAAACAAAAATAGACCCTTTTCCCCAGATATCTGGCTACTTGTGGACTAGACTTAAATTTAGTGAATTTTAATCAATTTTTGCATTAAGTCGATATATACTGAAATTAAAATAATAAATACTATAGCTAACGTTGTAACTGTGTATTGTTACATTATTCCAACAGAAGTAGCCGCTTTGAATAAGGTCATTGTACATTTCTGCATCAATTTTTAGACTTCATAAAGTTAAACTGCTTTTTATCCTGAAGTTTATCAAACTGAAAATGTCATCAGATCCTGCCTACTGGAAACCTGCGCAGCTTCATTTTTTCTATGATCTGACTCGAAACAAAGAGTTACTTACTAGCCTACTAGCTTAGCGTTAGCATGCTTGCTCTGGTTTATTAAAAAAGGTTTTGATTATTCGGCGAGTGTGTTTTACCTCCTCAGTCGGAATATCACAGCAGCTCTGAGTGATATTTCATTGCATTTCTAATTAACTGGTTGCAGATGAAACTTGAAAGAAGTCGTTCTCCTGCTTTTGGGACAGTTGGGCACATCTAAGTCACATGACTAACAAAATATGACCTGATAGACCAGGAGCTGCAGCAGCCAAAACAGTCTCTATCACTGTGAACTTCATTAGTTGGCGTAAAAAAATACTAAGATATTCAGGAAGAGTAGATTTGTGACACGTGTGGCGTCTATTAAGATTTCCTTGGAGGAAATATGTTTACAAAAGAAACAACTGCACAGCTAGTTAGAGCTAAAAATCACAGACAGAAGGCCTGAAATGCAAATAGCAATTTTTAAAAAAGCCCAAACCAATACCAGGGATCGGATCGGGACATCCTTCGTCTGTCCGTATCTGAAGCTAAAGAGAATCTCGCCGTGAAAGAAGAAAACGTGTCTGTTGGGGCAGAGTTTTCCTGTGCAGTTAAAGGTGTACTAGATTGTAAAAAAAAAAAAAAAAAAAAGAAAATGTGAGAAAACTAGAACAAAAATAAGCATTTCTCTTTCAGTATTTTTACGATAATCATATGCAAATAAATTATTAAACACATCTCTGGTATTCTCTTTGATTCCTCGGCGGGTTCACTGGGCCGAAAGTTCCAGGTCTCCTCTGATGCAACCGCGGGGATGAAACGAAGGGATTCGCGAGTGTGTTTTACCTCCTCAGTCGGAATATCACAGCAGCTCTGAGTGAACTCATTAAGATTTAAGATTAATCAAAGCCCGGACCGGCGTTGCTCGCCAATTAGTGAGACCGCAGGACTGTTGTGGGGATTTCGGTCTCCACTGCTGCTGGAGAGGCTTCAAGGAGGCAAAGTTAATCTGGCCTTTCACCAAGCGTCGGTGTTGTTTGGCTTAATCTGCTGAGCGGTCCGGCTGAGCGGCGCCGTCACCCTGTGTCTGTATTGACTGAGCAGGCCTGGCCCCTGAGAGGCTCCCGGGGCCCTCGGGTGTCGAGGAGGAGACTCCCACACGATCAGACGTACGAATCCAACATCCAAGCTCATGTTTTAAACCTTGATTATAACTAATTCAATGTATTAATTATGCTTTAATCAAGTCAGCAATATAACTGCAAGAAAAATAGAATATTCAATATATGTTCATGTTTTTTCTACTCATTTTAATGTTTTCTTTGGCTAACCTCTCTTTTCTGGTTAAAATTTGTGCATGATCTTACCTACCTGTCGTTCTCCACACATATCTCTGTGACTCTGTTGTAAAACATAAAACCACAACATTTCCTATAATTTTTAAAAATCTGCCATCCAAAGCGAGTGGCTTTCAACGGTTCAGCTCCATCTGTGTTTTGTAGATTTGTGCATTTTTGTAATGGAAACAGGAGCTGCGTTTCCATAGCAAATGTGCGGCTTTTTGGGTTCACTTTTCATTTTACAGGAGAGCTCTGGATTCAACATGTTCAAATGACAACTTCTTATGAGCGGCGCGATGCTGAGAGCTCTACAAGAAAACAAACACAAACCATCCTCTTCCTACCACTTCCTGTTGTCGTCTTTGTCATTTCCACCAGTAGTAACATCCGGCTGCTCGATCGTCACGTGATTCCTGTGATGCGATTATTTATTATATAGTATTTCCGTTGCAGATTTGTGAAATACATTAAGTTCACTACAGCTGAAAAACCACCTCATCTTCGTACAAAAGCTTTTTATCAAAAAAACTTCAGATTTTTCGTAAATGGCATGTTTCCATTAAGCTAATTTATTTTCGTGATTTCAATTTGTGCAATTTTAAGGTAAAGTTTAAGCCATGACACTGGCGCTAATCTATCGGCCAATCAGAGGAGACCTATGCGTCTTCTTTAGGCGTGGGAGCGAGAAACCGCTTGTACGTCTGTGATTTGCGATTTTACATAAGAGCTACGGACTCAACATGTGCAAATCTCAGATTTTTTTCCAAAATTCATTTCTGTTAAGCAAATGTATTTTCATACTTTGCGGAATTCTCTGGTACATGGAAACCCAGCTGCTGATCCCTAACCCTTTCGGTCTTCCCGCCGAGCGCCGGGGTTCAATCATCAGCGGCGCTCTCACAGGACGCGACGGCGGCCGGATCAACAGCCGGGTCAACAGCCGGGTCAACAGCCAGGCTGCTGGCATTTATCATACGTGTCTGCGCTACCTGCTGCTAGCAGAGCAGATAAACGCTCTGTGATGGCGCATCTACTCTGTCTGCTGAGAAATCCTCAAGCTTGGAATTAACAGGCTTTTTTAATCACCAATGTCTTTGTTTGTATTTACCGTTTCCTGTGAGACCAGACACAATGTCAGGAAGTGAGAATTTGCATCCTGTTTACCATTAAATATCTGAAGCGTTTACAGCTGCTTACCAGGAGACATTCACAGCATCTCCATCTCACAGAAGCTTTCTTCTCCCCCCCACCTCCACTGCTGCATCTTTGAAGCTGATGTAAAATGGCAGCAAACCTGGAGGAAAATCTCTCACCACTGTATTACAGGCCATTAGTGGGGAGAAATCAGCTGCGACGGGTCCTCACAGAGGTTTTAATGAGCGAGCTTGGCAGAGTGGGAAAGTCGAGAAAGCATCCCCAGCGCCAAGCGTTGTTATTCGGTTGCCGCCGGTCGCCCGGGTTCGAGGCAGTCACTGCGCCGACCCCGACGATTACTGCCAGATTAGCCGCAGCGCTGCCTCTAAACCGGACCAGACCTGGACTTGAGCAGGAGGGAGAGAAGCGGATTGGAGGCGATCTTTCAGATTTAAACTGGCGGCCCGCCGTCCTTTTGAACGCACTCGTCACTTCTCTCCCGGGCTCAAAGGGCTCATTTGCCATCCTGTCCAAAGCAAGTTTAATGCCTCCAATTATAGACAGAGGCAGGGCGGGGCGAGAGCAGGCCGATTTGGAGCGAGGAGGGCTTGGCATGAGAGTTTTGCTACGCATCAGGGCCTTTTAACAGAGTAGTGATTTGCTGCTGCTGCTGGTGCTGCTGGTGCTGAGGCTGCTTGTGTGGACTCATCAATGGAAAACTACCCTCTTTACGGGGAAAGCAGGCAGCACTAAGCCTGAACTGTGAGGAGAGACACTGAAGTCTCGGGCTCTTTAACGACCTGCTATAGTTGCTCTGTATTGGAAGGTATTTCTGCGCCTGCACCAAGAGCACAAGCGGAAATCAAAGCCCTTTCAGAAGTTTTTCATGCAATATAGTTTTCTGTTTTAATTGAATATTCTGAAATATCCAGAAGAGGGGAAAAAAAGGGGGAGTCGATGGTGTGAAGGGAAGCAAAGGATGGAGAGGGAGCGAACTAAACAGCTACAGCTGCACTGATTATGTCTGACTGTCAAGAAAAACCTGAAACGGTCCAACTGCATTTCTGAACTGTTTACTAAAAGGTTACCTTTATGTCATCAGTTAAGCATGTTGGGCTGCGAATGTTTCTAATGCGCCGCAGGAAAAAAGACATTCACAATGTGACTCAACCGTGACGTCACTTCCAATAATATGTATTTACAAAAAAGCGCGTTAATTAAACTAAGAGATGTTTTAATCCATTTATCTAAAGATGAATTATTTAACCATGTCAAAAAGTAGGGCTGTGAGATTTATGGAGTCAGACAGAACAATATTGTGTGTATGGAATATGGTGAGATTTTTATTAGACTTTCTGGAAATCTAGGAAACTCTGGTGTTTGTCCTAATAGCAGCTAATGCTTAATGCTGCTTACAAACAACCTTACCTGTAATTCTGTCACCTGTTTTTTTCCTAACAGGGTCACCAAAATGTTTCCAAAATGATTTAAAAGAGGTGAAGGCTTCTACAACGCTTTTCTAACCGAGTGCAGTTAGTCAGATGAGCTCTTAGCAGCCTGATAGGCTTCCATTTCTAAAGATAATTCATTTTACTCTGTTCGCAGGAATATGACATGAATTCAGCAATGTTTTAGTATAAATGTAAAGGTAAAACTAGCAAGTCAGCGCTAGGATAGTTAAGTAGTTTGCCACTGACAGCATGTGAATGTGTGAATGACTGAGCACCTTGAGGTGCTTGCACTTGATAAATGCTACACAGCTACAGGCTCATTTACAATTTAAGGTGAAGCTTTGAAGCACATGCTAATTTAGCTTCATTAGAAGCTAACAATTAGCCAGCGGTGACATTCGGTGCTTATAAACTGTTAGTCTTCTCTGCCATTCTTTCTTCTTTTCCACTTAAATAGATTCTGAAAGCATTATCTGTGTAATCATGGTAGCTTCTTCATCGCTTTTACCAAATATTATCAGCAATTCCTATTAGTTAACTTAGACACAGGACATTGGGCTCATGTGACAAATGACAGGAATTAATTTTTTTTGGGAGAACTAATACTACCTCATTTTTTCACAGACAGCAGTCAGACCAGAATGTTCAGGTTTTAAGTTCATCTAATTCTAAGGTGCTCCTAAAGACAGAATTGCTTTGAAATTGTTTTTTTATGTGTTCACATATGGAAAATCTCAAAATGGTGAAGAAACATGAAAGAATCTGTTGAGTGTAGGTCAGGTTTGATCTGCTTGACGTTTTAGATTTTGAATTTGAGATGATTAGATGCATTGTCCTAAATGGAGAATAGTCTCATATTTAGGGGGAGAATAGTCTCATATTTAGGGGGGGGGGAGACAAAACTCTAAAGTCATCAGAGGAAACATGAACTGAAAACACAGAGGAAGCAATCAGAGAAGCAGGAGAGCAGGACCACCTGAACTCAACAGTCAATAGAGAGCTGGCATGGTAACAGACAGAGGCAGAACATATTGCACCTAAAAATCTCCATCAAAATGAGAAGGAGGAGGATCTGATAACTACTCAGCATTTTCACCAACTCTGTTCCTCACTACAAACTGGGAATGTAGGACAGGTCATAATGTTCTCCACATTTTCAATCAGCTAATAACTGTAAGAAAACTAAAATAAAAAAGATATTGTTAAATATTAAATATATCTATAATTTAGATCAATCTTTGACTCTTGTAAAGCCAAGTTCTGTGTGTCATATTCTAAAATTATAAAACATATTTTCAGTGTGTTTTTTTTCTGTTAAGTTTTAGGTACCAAGACTAAGAAAGTCCATTTGTATTTAAAATTACAAATCATATCATATTTTGGTTATTAAAGTGCATAAAGTCACAAAGTACTCATGACTCAAAGGTTTAAACTTCAGTCACTATCAGATAAATGAATTTGCCTGAACTCACAATAGGCAGCTTTCCAACAATGTTCAGCAGATCTGAACTAAGAATAAAATATTAGGTTAGCATGGATCTTCTGTCTCATTATAGCTCAAAATGCTTCCTGGTATTTGATGTAAAAATGGTGGAGTCTCTTTAGGACTTTCACAAGCATGTTTTGGCAGCCATTTTGACAAAAAGTCAACTCAAGAAATACTTGATTTCTTTTTCCTTTTTTATTAAGCGCTTCAAACATCAGCTGAGTTTCCATGACAAATGTGCGCAAAACTTTGTCTATGTCCAGCTAATTTAAAAAAAAAAACTGTTTCATAGTTGCGGTGTTTCCATAAAATAAGAAACGCAAGTGAAATCACATGAATAAGTTTCTTTGCAAGATAAGTTACTTAAAAAAATGCAACATCTTCTTGTCATCGTCTTTGGGGTTTGTGCCAGTAGAGACATCCAGTTGTTGAACATGTAACTCGTGTGAAGAGAAAAAAGTATTTCTTTTGCAGTTTTACTAAACAAACCAATGTCAATACAGCTAAAAAAATAAAAAATCTTATTTTGGTGCCAAACCTTTTTATCAAGGTTTTCAAATTGCCCTGTTTCCATTTGCATTTTTTTTTATTTTTGAAAAGTCAAGTTGTGTAATTATATAGTCAATAGGAAATGCAGCTAGTGGGACCTTAAAACACACACCTTCGAATCAGAGTCCAATTATTCTAGTTCACTCTTACTTCACCAGACAAAACCAGAACCTGACAGCAGATTGTGACTTTACTTCAAGAGGAAATATTCTGCCATTTTAATATGGAGACGTCTCCAGGTGTGGGAACTTGTTAAACCCCTGGCACATAGTAATTAACTCCTACCGACCTGTAATAAATGTAGAATTTCTCAATCTGCCTCCATCAAAATGTTATTTAACATGAAAATCAGACACTCTGTAAAAAAAAAAAAAAGCTTCCTTCTTTGAATCCTAATAGATTATACCAAGCATTTCTTGTAACCAGATTACAGTAATCTCGTTAATGATAATCCGTTACTCCCTCTCACCCGCTCTAACTATAACGTGGGAACATTTTAGCCAAACAGCTGGCACTGCGTGCAGCTATAATCTTTACTGGAGCTTTTACATCTAAAGAAGAAAAAGTAAAGAAATGTGGAGCTGTGGAAAAGGCAGCATTTATTTTCCTTTTTTTTGCCATGAAATGATTTCTTCACATTTAATTAAAAGGGCCTGCAACGCCAGAGTTCCTGCTTTCTTTGCACACATGCCTTCCGCACACACTCCTGTGATGGTAAATAATGTTTTCCAATTTTGCCTTTACCTTTCAGCACTGTTGTCATAAAAAGCCTGGGGGACGAGTGATTAGCATAACAGTGGCTTTTGTGCGTGTGTGTGTGTGTGTGTGTGTGTGTGTGTGTGTGTGTGTGTGTGTGTGTGTGTGTGTGTGTGTGTGTGTGTGTGTGCGCTTCTCCAGCTCTGTCAGCCTGCAGCTGGAGCTGCGAGTGGGATCCATTAAAGTAGCCTGAGCAGCCACTGCCATTGACTAACCGGTGTCAGCGCCCTGTCGGCTCTGAAGGGCGGAAAACTGTGCGGGAGAAAATCTGCTAAAGCCGCCGTTTCCCCCACCCCCCTCCCTATCATCAGCAGCTCTGATGCTGCTGCTGCTGCTGCTGAGCCAGGGCTGCTGATCTGGAGGCCACAGCCAAAACAGGAGGGGAGAATCAGCAGAGGACAGAGCAGCGAATGAGGTCAGGCAAAAGGAGGATGGGAGGGAAGAATTAAGAGGCAAAGGTTTAAAAAGAGGTGAAAGGATTGGACTAGCATGTCAGCTGGTATATTTCAGATCGTGCCTGTTATGTTGGAAAGTTGTTATGTTTTGTGAGAAAGTGTTTACACTCATGCAGACTTCTGCTTGGTTCAGGAAGCACGCCTGATAGGTCCGATTGACTCGGTTTGATTTGCAACATTTTCAGCTGCTGCTGTTCACTTTCACGTCACACTGTAACAAACGAAGCAAAGCACTTGAGAAACCAGGTCTCCCCGTTGCCTGTGGTGACGCTGCAACAAGAACCGCTGAGGAAAACGAAATGGAAAAACCACTGAAGAAGACACTGAGCGTAACGTCCTTCTTCACAGAAAACATAAGTGGAGTGGCGTCAGATTTTAGCGATTGTACATATTTAAAATTGTGCTTGTTTTAAGAAAAAGACCACAAAGGCCTCCTGCTACGGCTAGACATTTGTTCTGGTTATATTTTCCCAGAATGCACTGCATTGCTGTCCACTTGGAGCAGTCTCTGGTGCATTTAAACTGCACCAGAGGTCACTTCAACCAAACCGAGGCTTTGGTTTGCAAGTGGACCAGAGTTTGCTTTGTTGGTCCACATCAGAGTTTGATTACACGTTCACACCTTGACGCTGTTTACCGGAAACTGTGTACGCTGTAAACATGGCGGACAAACATGTCCATGGTAACAAAATGTCTTAAATATTCCTCTCACTCCGACTTTAATTTCTCAATATTTGAACCGAATGGCTTCATTCACTTCCTTAGCTGCCATTTCCAGACCTTAAACACGCAGACAATCCAGAAGATCCACATCATTGTTCACGACTCATCCTTCTTCCCGCTGACTGGCTCTGTCAAAATTCAACTGGAGAATTACAATGAATCTGGTTATCACATTCTATGTCACGTATGTGGAAAAAGTTATATCCAAAAAAGTTATCCAAGTCTCACTTTTTTAACATGACAAAAAAAAAAGAGCTGCAGTATCGATGATGGAAGAAAAATAAACAATAATATGCATTTCATAAGAGGGGGTGGAGTTTTAAGCTGCCGCTGTATTTGGGGAACCAGGAGTAAATTGAGAGCAACATGGACCTTAAAGAACATTCAGTTCTATAATATAAAAGAGAGTGTGGCCATGTGGAGCTTTTCATGAGAGAAAGAAAACAGAAATCTACAGGGGGGAAGACAGTGAAGAGGAGCTAAAATCAAAATATGATCTCTTTACTCTCACATCTAGCTGCTGCGATTTGAGTCAGCTGGAAGGCTTTCAGAGAATTTAATTCAACATCCTGATATAAAGAATTACCTCAACTCACCGTAGGAGTGGAAATGCAAGGACTAGTATTTCTGCGTGACTTTTAAAAACCCACATTCACGAAAACAGTCAAAAGGAAGGAGGCGAACGGATGAATTGGATGACACAAGTGGTCGAGTTTAAAGTCTCACAGCCGGAGTCGGGAATGAAGAAAATCCTGACAGTAGCTGTCTCTGGGTTCGTTGGGCTCTATGGTTCACTGGCTTCAGACAGGAGGAAAAGAGCAAGCTAAGCAAAAAGTGGAAGAGGATGGCAGCAAAACGTTGCTAAAGCGCGTCTCTCTACCCCCTTCCCCCTTTCCTCACAATGAAGAGCGCATCAAATATGAATCACATTATAGAAAACCCTCAGGTTTCTCTAGAAAGTCATTTAAAAAATGTAATTAGTGGCAACATGGACTCTCACTCGTCAAGGTAGCCGTGATTAGAGGTGTGCTGATCGATCGGTCACCGATCATAATCGGCCGATTTCCGTGAAATCGGTGATGATCGGGATCGGCCGATCATTGGCTCTGTTACCGATACCGATCACCTGCATCTCATTTCTCAGCCTGTTTGTCCAGCTGGTCTCTTTCCTTCACTCTGCGCAGCAACAAATCCTAAGCGATGTGTAACTATAACGCACTGAGTGAAAGAGGACGTTTGCGTGTTGTGGCGGAAAATTGAAGCAGGTCAAAATACATCAACACGACGAAGCTAATAGACATAAAAACAATGACGGAGTTTGGCTACATCGAGGCTCAATGCAGTAAAAAGA
>CAEGAF010084104.1:0-19790 GCA_903067075.1 Micropoecilia bifurca | reverse complement strand
TATATATATGTATATAGTAAACATACCTGTAGATGTGGGAGTACACATAATCAGTCAATCTAATTGATTTGTGTAGCAAATTTCAGAAACAGAGTAGTTCTAAGTGCTTTACATCATAAAAGCTTGCTTATCTTAGTTTTTGACCATAATTTGGTCATAATGGATTGTTTGTGGTACAAAAGAGTTGATAAAAATGACCCTACCTGAGAAATGAAGACTAAGAAATTGGAGGAAATAGTTTATACCATGAAATCAGTCTTTGATATTCAGTACTTCTAGAATGCCAATTAAGATAAGGGTAATACTAAACTAAAGACAAATACACATGGTCAGTTTTTTGTAATAATGGTGCAAATTACACTCAGTTGGCCATGAGGTGCAGCAAATTTGCTCTGTTTCTTCTGTTACTTTTCCTCATTATATATAATGTAAATCACTGTTTTCTAAAAGGTTAACAATCGTCTTCCTTTTCTATTTTCTCGCACACTTTGTCCATATCCATATAATATCCCACCTAATGCATTGTAACCCTTTGCCAGTGCAGTTTTACTTTCTGTGTGGCTAATTGATGGACCGCAGGCCTCATTTGCTGCATAAAGCTCTACCTCATTTATGGAACCTGATGTTCTTTGAAAGCAACCGTAAAGCTGCTTGGTGTGGAACCAGAACTAAATAATGTGAATCCTGGGAAAGTGGATTTTAAGATTTAGTGAATTGTTTCTTAAATATCACATAAATGTTCTGAAAATTTTATTCACATAAGCTGCAAGTTTTATTTTTTTAGGAACTATAATTTTTGTATCTGTTAAATGTATCCAGTGGAATGATACTCCCACTAAAGGCACTCTTTGTTTTTTCTTGGGATGTAGGTATGTGCCTGTTTGTGTGTGTGTGTGTGTGTATGCGTGCGTGCGTGCGTGCGTGCGTGCGTGTGTGTTTGGGAGGGAAGGAGACGAGAGATCTAAAGCCACGCAGCTGTTCCCACATGGAGTTGTCCCCATGCATTTATTTTACCCATGCCCATCATTATATAAATAACAGTATTTTTCACAGGACTCTCCTCTCTAAATTGTAGTAAATCATGTCAAATGTGCAAAAAAGAAACCTTTTGTAACTTGATCTTAAAAATCTCCAACAGTAGTACAAGCACGATATTAGTACGCTTTTATATTTTACAGTTAATCATAGAGTTTGTCTTCTTGGATAGTTTTTCTTCCTCCCATTAACATATAATTCTTCATCCTACTTATCTTTCAATCTTTCCTGTTTTAAAAGTATCTCACATTCTGTGCATGTTCCTTTCTCTTCTATTTTCCAAACTGAGCTGTTTTTGCTCCACGCCCAAATCCATTTCCATATCTCAGTCACATTCCTTTAGCCCAATGGATGGATCTGACCCTGTCTCAGTCCCTACCAACACAACTCAGAGACAAAGGGAAGCAAGGGGGGAAGTAGACGTTGACAGGCCAGCTAGACCATGAATAAAATACATTTCTGTTTTCCTCCGCAAATGATGCAGCTGCCAGTTGAAGAATGTATGGAATATGTGAGCTGAGTTTATCATATGCTGCACAGATTCTGAGATACATCCTGTTAAACTGTCTTCCATTTTGTCATGTATGTTGGCGTACTGAAAAATTCATTTTTTTCGAGGTACAGGTGTCACCTATGATGTGCTTCTGTTCTGCCCAATGTGTATAGATGATGGGTATAAACCATACAATTTTCTGCTTTGTAGAGATGGTATACAATTCTTTGCTATGATGTGAAAGTGTTTTTGAATTTTCATTCAATTTTTATGGGTGTTGTGCCTTGAGCCATGAAGGACTGAGTTGCAGGGAACTGTACAATACTATTAATCCCACAATGCACTCCACTAACTGTAGAAACAAGAGGACTCTCACTGTGTGAACATGTGACATGTGAACAAAAGCAATCTCCTGACAGAAGACGTCCTCCACCAACAGTGGAGAACTCCCCACCCTTTTTTCTGCCTTGGAGGGGACTTTGCTGGCGGAAAAAAAAATACTGATGCTACCAAATAGCCCTGAATCCAAAGTAATTTCAGACAACTGCCCATGTACCCAGTGTCTGTACTCCGGCTGAAGGAATGAACGTTGACCTTGCTTTATTTAGCCCTCCCATGGTCTTAGGACGACGCTCAGGAAGAGCGCGGCAAATATTACGGTCGGACAGTGGGAAACTGGGGGATTTCATCAGACCGTCAGCTTCCAAAACCACAGTTAAAAAAAGTTATCTGTGGTTTGAGTTTAGGCACCACATGTACCTGGACTCAAAGATTAAAAAACTCATGGGGTCCAAATGACCCCTTCTCTTATAATCGTGGAAGGGTTAAAATTCCATAGAAGGAATCTTTGAACCTTTGAACCAGAAAGAGTCGCAGTCTCCATTGTTGACCCTGAACCAACATCGCTGCCATTCTTTCTGTGAGTGGGAATGCTTCTTTTCTCAATACCAATGTGTGAGCCAGAGACAACACGTGATTTAAAGACCATCCGCTGAACCAGCAGCGCCCTCTGGCATAGCTATGAAGCAGACCTACTTTGAGCACTTAACAAGAAAATGCATAGAACAGGTCATAAGTCCATAACAGGGCCAACACAGAAAAAGGGCTGGCATGTTGCTAGCTTTTCACAGAAAACAAGCCAAATCAGGAAGAAATATGACACAAAGAGAGATCAATAGATATGAAAATGACCTGGAATCCTTTTAAGAGTCATCACTTATGGAGGCATTGTGTTTTTTAGATAACATGGGAAACTTGGAACACCTAGGAAAAAAACCCACCCAGCGTCACACACAATTTCTAAAAATAAGCACAGCTGAAAACACTGCCACAGCACTACAGGGATTTGTAGATTTTTATAAAAAACATAAAAAATATTTCTACTCTGCATAAATGTATCCCTTGCTCTCAAACTACAGTGTTTATATTTGAATGTGACTGTATGATTAACAACACCTGTCAGAGACCTGATTTATGCAGCTGCACAGCACACAGTGAGTAACCTATTTAGTGGGAGTTACAGTTTACTGCCTCTTGGCTTCCTTAAACAGTGTTCGTATGCATATGTATGCGTGAGAGTGTTACCATCATTATGTGGCTCTGAGGCAACAGGAGCTAGCAGTCATTAAAGTTTCAACAGAGCCACATCCAAATTTCTTCTGGATGTTTGGCACAGGAATAAAAACATATCTGAAACAGGCAAAAGCCAAGAACATACAGAGATTTTAATGGTTTATATAAATTTAAATAATAGCTACAATAATATGACTAAAAAAAGACTAAACAAAAGGATGTTTTGTATTCAAATGCATATCATCTGTTAATCAAAAGAGACAGCACAATCTAGAATATTAAGTATAAAAAGATATTTAGTGTTTAAATGGAGAATGTATAACAGAAACCTTAAAATAACATCTGAGCTGTGTAACATTTCTAAAGAGCATGTCACCATATTATCATTACAGAAACTGTAGACTTACACATGGCAACAGCAACTAAAGGAAATGTACAGTAGCAAACAGATGCAGCTTTACAAATTTAAGTAGGGAACATTCTGTATATTTTATGGTATACCAGCAGCATTTTATTGTGTAGAAATATGGGCTTATGTTTTGTCAAATTTTCTGGTTTTTGCACGTTCCCTTTTTTATTTGTGTCCAGGCCTGTATCTCACAAAAGCCGAATTAATTTCCCAAGTTCAAAGTATAAAACTGTTTAATCTGTAGTATCTAATTAGAAGTATTTGTATGTACTGGAACAGCTCAACGGAACGTTTAGGTGGTTTTGGAAGTGTAATTTTAAAGAAAAAGCTTTGCACCGTTATCCAGTCCACGCTTTGACACATTTTCCTTGCTTCCCTTTCTCCGAGTTTGACATGAGTCCTTCAGGTTTAGTGGTTGTCTTGTGTTGCATTAACATTACCTAACTCAGGAATTACATTGTGGGATATTGGAATATCAATAACAAGTACTATGACATTATTTTACCATGAGGCTGAAATTTAACTGTGAATGTACAGCTGGGCCCCTCATGTCGTGGAATCTGCACAACAAGGTTTCTGGTGAACTGCATCAGAGCAGTGGAGACAGCTGGTTGTTTGTGCATCGTTGAACACAAGCGGACATGTCTCTTCGATTCTACGGAAGGAGCCTAAGCTCTTTTATCCATCAAATTCTCCCACTGAATTATAGTTAACATTTAGGGACGCATTTGTCATCACATATTGCAGCTGCTAAGAAACAAACACCTCATCTTGTGTAAGAGCATGCCCAGTAAAATATAGTAGATACATACTGACAAATATTTCATTAAAAACTCTAATGTGAAGCTGTGCAGATTGTAGGATTAATTAAATATTCTCTTTGCCACACATCGTAAATTATCCCAAAATCTCTGCAGCTGCGCGAACCAGGCAGTGTGAAATCAATTCATCTATAAGATCAAATCCATCCTGTCATGTCTGCAAATCAAATCTGCCTAATAACTCTACCATGAAGGCGGCAAATGGGGCTTCTACAAAATGGCTTAGACCTGTCTATTATGTGATAGATACAGAGAGGGCGGAAAAAAATCCTCCCCGGTGTCCTGGGACATCCTGTCCAGCTGATGCAGCAGCTGTCGCGAGCATATAACAAATGCGTGCTACCTGTGGAAACACTTGAAGGGAGTCGCTTTAACCATCTGGTTCAGACAAATCAGTGGCATAACTCAGTGATTAAAGTTATGTCCCTATGTGAACAAACTGCCATATTGCAAAAACTTCCTCCAATAATGGATTTTGTGCATTCTTTATAACGCAGGGCATCCTGGTGACAATTTAATTTCCACCTGCTGGATTCAACGAATATAATTTAGTCTAGCTGGGCCACGCTAGGTTGATGGCAGAATATGCAAGTTAATTGTTAGTTTTTAAGATTTAATATATTCTCTTTTCTCTGACAGGTACATTCAGAGTTCATCATCTGTGAATTAATTTCCATAACAATTACAGCTCAGCCAGTAAAAAATATTAAAAACTGCAAATGTGTGACTCACCTTAGTGTCTATCTTTGGACTCCTCTCACCATTGTAAGGCAACACCAGATGCCAAATGCATCATTCATTTTGATGGTGCTCTAAATTCTGTCTGCAAGCTTTCAAAGTAGCTGGATGAAATAGGTCCTCGTAACTCTGTTACTTATACGTTCTGAAAGAGGAAATAGACAGGAGCAATAAAGCGATGATACGATCACAAAAGACAGTTTAGATTCTTTAAATCTCTCAAAGGATGTAAATGACATTGAGGTGGCGATAAACGAGACTGTGTTAATGCTTTTAAAGATGAGGATATGTAAATATTAATGAGGTTCTTAGTAAAGAAAGGTCATAACTCAGACATTAATAATGAAAGGTGGCATGGCTGCTGTGATCACAGCTCAGAAACCAGCAACATTAAACCGCAGCAGTGATGATGATGATGATGATGATGATGATGATGATGATGATGATGATGATGATGATGATGATGATGATGATGATGATGATAGCATCCTATGATCAGACATGTGCGGCAAACAGATTCTGTTTGAAGATCAGTTAACTGCATCGTGTTTATTTTTTATTTTTTTGCTTTCCAATATCTGCTCAAATTTTACATTATTTTCAATTCTTCATACTAGAGCTGTCATTTACTGCAGAAAATTGGTTAATGTATGTTAGAGAAACCAAATAAGTATTACTGAATTATAAAACAAATCATCAAGCTAAGGAAAAAGGAGCAAAGTTTGAAGAATGTCAAGCTACAGCCAAATGCATCTCGTTCAGCGGCTCATGCCGGTCACATGGATTAGTTTTCTTTTTCGGGAGAATAAACATGATGTGTTTAATCTTCATGCAAATCCAATACTGTTGGAAATGCAGCCTTCACTGAAAGAAAGAAATATTATATTTCAGTGTATTTCAAGGTGAAAACTTCTAATACATGGGAATAAGTCTTTGGTAGCAAGCTATTATCAGACTAGTATGCATTCATCTAATATGAGAATTACAGCAGAGCACTGGAAATGTGAAAGAAACATGAAACATATTCATTTAAAATTACATCCTGAGGACCTTTTTATATATATATATATTCTGAGAGAGATTTATTGTTTTGGCCAGGAAACAAAAAGCCCATTCTTCCATACTGTGAATAACCCCATTCAGCAGTGGATCGTAATAATATTACATGAAACTGTACATTACAATTTCTATAAAGGACCTTGAAGACCCTCTGAAGGTACTAGAGTAAAAACAGCTTAATAAATATGAGTATTGTTCTTCAAAGAAAGTCTCATAAGTAGTAAAACTGTAATTGGCAACTTTAAGGTTTACTAGGAGACTGGTTCTTAGCACTTGAAAACTCAGTTTTGTCAAAGTTCAAGTTTATGTTCTGATAGTTTAATCATGATTGCAATGAACATGGCTTCAGGATGCAAAAGCATCCTGAAACCATGTTCAGGATGACTTCAAGATCCTGAACATGCAGGATCCTGAACATGCAAGATCCTGAATTGGGTGCTGCATTTTGGGAGCCTGCCGTTTTTTGTTGATGTCATAGGGAGGGGACAGGGCAGGAGAGTGCCGGGCATGGTTTCTCTCAGTGGCGCTGCAGCTTTAATTCAGTCGGTTTTTGAAAGCACTGTTGGTATGTATTTAATTTTGTAATGAATATTTTGTTAATTAAGAATAAATTAGCTGTTTGTAAGTGCTGTATTGTTTGCTAATATGTATTATATCTGAATGTATGTTCATTTCTCAGTTTTACCCTACTCCAACTGGCTTCATTAAAGAGTCAACGCACGCCCTCTTGTCTTGTGGTCATTTTGGAGAGGAGTTTATCTGAATGTCGACTCCCCCAAGGCGATGGAGGTTGAGGACATGACAAATAGCTTAGATTGTAATTTGAAATGACCAATAATCAGACCTGCTGTGTAATAACAAAAGTGTTCTGCTATTTCAAAGACAAGAAATGGAGATTTCACTGAGAATTCAAGCAGGTTCAAACTGTTCGCGGATCATCTCGTCACACCAGAGTCCTGGATGCACTTAGTTCAGCATGCAGGACTAAGCACAGAAACATCTTTTTCTACCTTGAACACATCTCAATGTCAGATTCACATTAATCTGGAAGTATATTATCCTGCTGTCATGGTCATTCACTTGTGATTTGTAATAATTTTGCTTTGTGACATTTTCTTTCTCAAATGATTACTTATAACCTTAATGAAAACTTTAGAAAATGGTATAATTGATATTGATCACCCCCTAATGTGAAACAATGGACAGGAAAAACAGTTAAGAAGATTTTGCCCATTCTCTTAGCTCGTAGACAAAGAATCTGTTATTGAAAATATTATGCCTGAGCAAAGCCACTCCTACGGCATATTGCACCAAGCTCATAGGAGTGCATGATTAGCAGGGGCATACGATGCATAACCCGGTGAAACACGTGAAGAAAGGAGTCTGTGTCTTCTTCCTTCTGAGCTGCATCTCTCCCTCTCTGCACCGCCTTCTTTTAGTCCATATAATTGGCTCTCAGAGTGTCTGGAATCACGTGCCACATCAAATAAGGCTATCAGGATTCTGCAGCCACAGTGTGTGCACCTCTGTGTGCTTGTGTATCCAGCAGAGCAGTGCAATCACCTTATTCCTAATAAATGTGTTCCTTGGTTGACTTCAGTTTTCAGAATAAAAAAGCAGGGGGGCTATAAAAAAATTTCTGACAAACATGAAAAATATGATTATTTATAACCCTCCTTCCATTCATACACAGACGTATTTCACAGAAGTAGAAAAGGGCTTTGGGTGTGTCGATGTTTCTGTTTAGTGGTTGCTGGAACGCATCCTTTTCCATGACAGGTTTCCCTTAAAGCATTAGTTTTTTTATCATGTGAAATTACAGCAGTTGTTAACATGTGTTAATATTTAGAGTTTTGCCCTGTGTGGTTTGAGATTGCAACATATTTCATAACCATTGTTAATCTGCATTAACTGTAAGACTGAATCACGTAGTGTGAGCTAATTAATGATTTGATGTTTCCCACTCAAATCTGTTTCCACTCCATCCAAAATGGATGCACCACATTTTCAGAGTGAATGAAGTAATGTTTATCAGTATAAAAGGCTTGTTTGCATAACTGGGAGCTTATGGTTTAAAATTCTCTTTAGAGCCTCTCTCATCAGTGGATTATTTAACGATTATTAACGATTAGTTTTTGCATCTTTTTTTATTTTAGTCAATAAGTAAGCTCAGAATCAAGAACATGCAGCGTTCAGATTCATCAGGAAGCCATGAAATAATTTCAGACAGAAAAAAATAAGATAAGATTACACCAAAGAATATCCTTAATAGTAAAGAACTGTCTCTAGCAAGAAGATTTCCCTCAGCTCTTTTCTTCAAACATCATCATTTTAACTGAATTAATAAGAACTACACACAATAAAGTTCAAGTCACCTCAAAGAATATGACCAATGTTTTGCAGACATTTGAATGCTTTCAGGGGTTTCCGTCTCTTCTTTAAATCTCATTGATGTCAGATCAGGACTCACTGGGCATTGTACCTCCTACTGCACAGCTTCTTGTTCTTCTTGCAAGAGATGACAGAGTTCCCGCTGTGGGAAAGGATTCAAACAAGTGCATAATATCTTAATATAAAAATTGCAGCATTGGTTTATGTCCAAAGAAATTTGTACAAAGTATTAAGATTCTCCCTGCTCTGAAAACCAGTGGTAATTCAACATAGCAAACTCATTTGTGCAAACAAAGAAATAAATAACGTGTTTTAATTTGTCTTTAAGAACAATCAAGAAATTGAATCTTTTAGTGTTAATCTCATATTTTATGCCCTTCATCCTTTTTTTGGAAAAGTCGACATTTGCTTTGTTTGGTTATAAAAGCAAAGAAAACTACAGAAGAGGATACATAAACAGTAAATTTGTTGACCTCTTTTACCTCAACCAATTTTACAAGAGAATGTTAAAAATTGTAATTTTTAATTGTACCAAACAATGACGGGGGTATGGCTCTGAATAAAATGCAAGTTGAATAAAGAATAACTGACTCATAAAATATGCCGTTACAATGTAAATGATTAAATGTAAATGATGAAATATTGACATTTTATCATTGACTTTGTTATAATGAATTGTTGGTGTGAATGCAGGAAATTCCCCCAGAGCAGCATCGTTATTGACTTCTGCAGGTTGCAAAATGAACACGACTATTTTGGATGCAAACACAGATAGAGTGAATGATCAAATAAAAGGGTGGAGAGCAGAATAACTATGATGCCCTCCGTTTTCAAACCCTTACGTTTACAACAAATCCTAAGGAGAACCTTTTATCTCCTCTTTGTGCAAGTTAACTGTATAATGATCCATTATCATCGGAAGAAATGTTGGTACATTAAGGTTGTATTGCTCCCTGGTGACACATATAAAACTTTTTCAGGTAACTTTCTTAATTAATACTTCAGCATATGAGCTGAACATGCAATGTTTCTCCTTCAGATGGATGATATAGATCCAAAAAATTAGCCCGAAATCATCTCGCCTAATTAGCAATGAAATTTAAATGGCTTATTTTTTTTAAATCACTTTTTTTTGCTTTTAACACCTACAACCGGGCATGACTTTAAAAACTCCCACTCAAAAATTGTTAGACACACCAGGAGATAAGAAGTCTAAGACAGAGAGACACCAATTTTCTAAATTTCTCCTTCATGAACAGTAGCATAGAAATCAAGGTGGCTTGGGTAAAGCAAAACCGGGGGGAAAATTCTAGCATTTACAGAGTGAAATAGGCAAAGAAAGAAGATGGGTGAAAAGGCAACACTATTGCTAGAAATCTCTGGTAAGGCAGAACAGGGGACCGAATGAGCCGTTGTGTTATGTCTCAGTGGGGGAGAAGTTTGGGTTGTTCTTTTTTTTTTTTCCTTCACAATTTTCAAACCAGCTGAGCCACTTTGATGAATTAGGGCGCCTTTAGCTGTGGGTAATGATTTGTATCCAGTGTGGGTGATGAAGCAGTTCTCCTGCTGAAGCATGTGCCTGCCAGCGTCTTCAAGAACAAAGCACTGGTTTTGGATTTTGACATGAGAGTCTGTCAAAGTGCCTTTTGAGCTGGAAGCAAAAAGGAAAAGCGGCTGTTGCGCAACCAGCACCAGGCCTCACTCAACAGCTGCGTGTTTGCATGCGATAATGCTGAGCGGCCGATCCAGTGCACACGTTGTTCATGTTGACCTCGCTTATCTTCAACCGCCCTTCAAAGAGAAGCAAACTTAGAAATCACATTTCAGGACCAGAGGTGGGACTATATGTTTGTCAATCACAATGTAATAACAGAGAATCTGAGTGAGAACGAGAGCACATCACTCGAGTTAAAAGTTGGACCAAACATTTAAATCTGACTACACCTTTAAAAAAGTTAGAAAAAATAAAGAATACGGCTAAAAAAACTGAGTGGTATTTTGGTAAGCCAGACAAGAAATGCAACAAAGGCGAGATGAAACACTGTTTCTGTTCCTCATGCTCTCAAATTCCAGCATATTATGAATTAAATTGCAGGGCTGAGAGTAAGCCATTGAATTTAAATTTAATTTATCTCAGAAACTCGGGAGCTTCTTGTCAATGTGTGATAAATTTGCTTATTTTCAATCTGGTGCTGTTTCAAATTCAGATTCTCCTGCAGATTCTCTGATTGTGTAAAGATAAGAATCCCTTTCATACAACTGAGCATCTTTTCAGAAAATGGAGTCATTAGCAGGACTCTGGAGAACTTGATTGAATACTGGGGAGGAAATTCAGCCAATTGATTCAGGTGTGGTGGACCAATGTTGCAGACCTAAATGGACACACAGAAAAATCTAATTCTCTCACATTTTCCTTGCACAAGCTAAAAAAAATGCAAAAGTCCAAAATAATTGTTTTTTTTTAAGAATATTACAAATTTTTCCACTTTTTGTAAAAATATACCAATTTCAAAAAGGCCATTAAAAGAAATGAGAGTTGGAGATCATTTAGTAACAGTAATGCCAAGCAATCAAGTGATCTGATTCGCTGTGTAGCTGTACAGCCAAATGACACGACTACGGTTGGTTTCACAGCTTTTAACTTGGACTATTCAAATCAACATGCAATTTAAAATGATTCCACTGCAGTTTTACATAAATTTTTGGAACGGCGCTACAACCTGCAAATCTAAGTAAAATTCATGTTTTGTCATTTTTTGCTTATTCCTGCTTATTTTGATATCATCATATACATATCTTAATCATACTACAGTATCAGATTAATTATAAAAATAAACTGGTTCAGTAGAGAGGGATATTGAAGGCACATTAAACCGAGGCGTGAACAGAGAGTGTGAATCATTTAGTTGAGCATAGTCCTCTAATCAGTATTTAACTTTAAACATTTGCTTGTTGAGCTAATTGAGAATGACAGATGATGGTGAGGCTTGCAGAGTGTAATTGGTGGCTAATTCTCGGTGATTTGTCTCATCTCAGTGGGACAGATCAGTGGTCTTGGAGGGGAGATAATCGGGTGAACAAATCACTCTAGTCTGACTCTACGTTCTTGCTGAACTGGTGGGCCTGATAAGCCGTGCTGATCACAGATGAAAGTAGAACAAAACAGCACTGTTGCCTTTTTTAATTATGCCCTGGGAAGCGCCATACATGGTGCACGGGATATTCTTGTTTGATAAATGCTGCCTCCTCTTCACGGTGTAATCGTATGTAAACTGATGTAGTGTTTTTAAACCCTTTAAATATTTTTTAGTGGCTTAAAAATCTTTTGTACCTACAATATATGTTCCTTCACAGTAACTCAATGATGCATGTAGAGCACAAAATGCACTCAGGTAACCAATTTAATGTGTATGCTCAAATTCAACAATCTTTCTGTATTGACTTAGATGATTGCTTGGTTGAAAAAAAAAGTCAAAATTGTCCTTCAGTGACTTAAAACAATTAATTCAGTTGTCAATATGTGCTATAATACTGTGTAAATATTTTCAAAATTACTATATTAGCATCACATAGTTTGTTGTTTAGAGAGTGTTATTCCTCTAAACAACAGAGAGTGGATTAATGTGTGATTCTAATCCGGAGATTTATAACAGTCTTATCCGCAGCCACATGAAACAAAAGTTAGACTTTAACAGGTTAGAGGTGCCATATGCCGTTTTCCCTTCCCGATTATCTCAAACATAAAACGTTTTGAATAATATGAACAACATTAATTGGTTGTTATTTGCCTGGCTCCTAGCCACACAAAAAGGATCAAGTCATTTGATATTATAAATAAACCTTAGTGTATATTTATATGCACAGCAGTTCTTCAAAATTAAAAGTATGATTTTCTTAATTTTCTTAACCTGCTTTATAGCTGGGGTATGTAACTTTTATAAACAATATCGTTTTTTTTTCCTCATATTTGTTAAAACTGTCACTATGACATGACAGGATGATATGAGTCAGATAATTTGTAATTTTAAAAAAATCTAACTCCTCTGTCTGTTCCATGTGATCCTACTGCCATATGCAGAAATTCACCAGAAGAAGGGTCCTAACACTGTCAATCACCCTCCTGTACACACTGCTCACACCCTCTGTCTTGCTCTCTGCTAGACTACAGCCGTTTCACCACACAGGACCTTGGAGTGAATGCTTAGGCTGTTAGCATTGTCACTGAATGCGGTGAATAAACAATTTCCCTGTTGCCACAAGTTTTTTTATCTGCCTCCAAGACCCTCCCCCTGTCCCTAATTGGCTGTTTCTGACTGGAAGCGATGCATTTCTGCAGATGGCTATAGCAACAAAAGGAAAAGATTGAAGAGTTTTTTTTTTCTTTTTTACAGATTATATGTTTCCTGTTATGTTGTCATGACATGGTCACAGTTTTGACAAATATTTTAAAAAAATAAATTGTTTGTAAGTTACCTACTGCAGTCTTCATAAAGTTTACTTGCCAACCTGAACGAAACTGAGGTGTGGATGAAGTTGTGACAGGTCTATTAGAATAAGTAATATTCTGGAATAACCTGAAGGAATGTGGATGCACCTTTCTCTTGCTCTTCTTGCTGCAGCAAACCCTTTCAACCTTGCATCCTGATTCAGCTCATTTTAATTCCCCCCCCCAGGTTTTGACAGTAATCATAACATCTCTTAAAATACACCTTTTCATCACTCCAACAATAATGGCAAAATGTATGGTGAGTATGTGGTGGGAAAAGAAATTTTTAAAACTTTTTTTAAGGTGCAGAAACGGTTAGTGCCATAATTTGTCAACTGACAAATGGGCTATTTCATTATCCTTTCAGATCATTTTATTTGCAAAGTGACACTGACAGATGAATTCTGATATCCTCTCTCTCTAATTGGCAAAATTCCTTCTACCCTCTCATAATGGGGAGTTATTACGTTGAGTGGTGGGAATAAATGATACCCATGTCTGAAAATGTAGACTGCAGTAATGATTTTATGATCATTATTATTATCCTTTCTTTTTAAAATTCTTGCCATTCTAGATCCATTTGATATTGAAAAAAGTGTCCCACATCTGATGTGCAAGCAAAGCTTTTACAGTCAGAAACAATATAGCCATTAGGAAGTTTTAGGAAACTTACCTTAATGTTTTATAACAGAAAATTGTTTTGATTTTACAAAAATATAACATGTCATACATTACCATATAATAATACTGTTTTATACACGTTTCAAGGTTTCCTAGCCAATTTTTCTCATGTCACATTATTATAGAACTGCCTGGGGAAACTGATTATATTATGTACAACATATTTAGCAAAATATATATTCCTCTTCTGCGGGTGGGTCACATTGGGAATCGTAAACCATTCACATATGTCTAATTGCAGTCGCATTCAGCTAGCAGTATTAAAAACGGAAAAAGTAAAGTAAATAAGTCAGCAAAAAATCAGAACAATCTGCTGTGTGAACTTAATCTTTGAGCAAGGAGTCAACAGAAATGTCTATCTTAATTAGGAGGAGCGTTTGACGCTGTTGCTCGGTGTTATGCTGTCTTTTAGGGACTGTGAGAAGCTTTTCTTCTACTTCATGCGTAATGGCAGTTGGCAAACAACTTGATGGAGCATTACCATCATGACTGGTGAGAAGTGTTGACCAAATGTCACAAAAACAAAAAAAAGAAAAACTTGAATGCTGCCATACAAATGACACTGTCTTAGAATACAGCCTGGTCTGAAATTAACCAATAGGGTCTAGTTTTTTGACTGTGACAGGTAGATAACCTGCACCAAACAAATTAAGACACATGCAAGGAAACCCCCAAATAACGATTATAGAATTTAGAATGGATTTTAAAAAGTGTCTTGATCGTGAAACTATGCAAAATTAAATTCATTTTCTCATGGCATCGGCATATTTGGCATTTCATGTTATTTACACTGATGCAACTGATAATGCCAGTTGCGTCTCTCATCTCTCTACTTACTATAAATAACATCATTAATTAATAAAAATCCATCTGGGATAAGATTTGCTTAGTCTCAGTCTTTAACACTCTTGGATGATTTCTTATAAACTACAAAGCATGTTCAGCTATGTGAACTACACCTGTTAAAAAGCTTGATTTTGCTCTTGGACACCGAATGAATATCAATACCACAGCCTCAACCTCAACCTCACAGATTATTGTGATTGCTTGCTTTCATGGGAGAGTGCTCTTAGAGAGATCGACATCACTGTTGCTGCACAAATTAAGACCCAGACACAAGTGCTCAACCACATCACTCCTTCATACATTTAATCAGTAAGACAAAGTCTGCGAGAAACCCTCTGACACAACGACGAGAGCAAAGACAAAAGCGCAACGGCATTGACGGCATTGAGAACAGCGGAAGCAGACTGCTCAGGGGAGATAAAGTCAATTAAATTCTTATCAACACAAAAGGATGCTATGCATTTGAAAGGGGCATTTGTGTCTGTTCATCTCTATTGAGTGTGGCCAAGGGGCAGGGAAAGGGTAAAAGCTAATGTAAATTATAAGTGCTGTGCACCACGAAGCTGCAAGTCAATTGATCTCTGATCCCTTTGAATAAATAACAACAATGGCACTTTAAAGAGTCAAAAACACAGCACACAAACATCGGACATATGAGGAAAAATATAACGTATTGTCCACTAGACATTAATAAGCATAAGACAAATAGAAGATTTCTTGAGGTGTAGAATCAGACTTCAAGTTGTGAAAAATGGGTTTTTCAGTCAGTGGGGTATCAGAAATCGGAAACGAGCCCTGGAGGCAGGCGTCGTTATTGGAGAAGAAACAAAGCCTGCATCTAGTATGTCTTTAAAATCTCAGTGCTGTGCCTTAATTAGCACAGGGTTGAATAAAAGAATGATGTCGAGCTGTAGCAAACTGCTGCAATAAAAGGCATTAGATCAATATTTTACCTGAACGGCTATGCTTTTTTATTTCTTTCTCTGATTAGCATTTTGAAAATCATGACAAATTATCTTGACAAGTGGACAGGGAGAAACAGCCCAAGAAGAAAGCTAGGATTTATTTTTGATTGTTTTTCATTGTGTTTCAGTGGTAGAATAGTCACCTTGCAACCAGGAGGTCATAGAGTTTGTTCCAGTGTCCTTCTGTCAAATGGTGATGTGCCCAGGAGCAAGGAATTTAACCCCCAAGTTGCCTAAACATCTGCATATCGGTTTATGTCTCCAGGTGAATGTCCCTGTGAGGTCTAAGTGGTGCAGAATGAAGTGTAGACCCAAACTGACCTCATCACCTGTTTGTCTGGAAAGCAAAATATTTTACATTTCTGGAGCATTTTTGGAGCATTGCTCCAGTGTGCTTTTCCTCTGGTAGGAAACATTGATAGTGATGCACAACATATTGGCATTCATATCCGTATCGGTTAAATAAGTAAAACTCAGCCGGTATTATTTAAAATTTCATGGGTTCTTATCATAGCTGACTGGATGTGTGAAAAACACTTTCAGCCAAGGATCACCACACTTAGGCACAAGGTCTCAGATCCACCAAGACTTTCTTGCCTCTAGCATTTTATGTTTGGTAAACATACACTGCACAGCTCTGACCCCATGTCATGTCATAAATCGTTTAAATGGTGAAAGCAACAGCATAAAGCATGACTGACAAGCTGTTATATAGACAAACCACTATGGGCTTTGGCTTTAAATGTTTCCCTTTAGAAGTGTAATCAAATGTTTTGATTCCCTATTTTAATTTAATCAATTATTTGAAAATTTGATTCATAAAACATTTATAAAACATTGCCCATAACCAGTGTTGTGCAACAACAGATTGATTTGGCTAGGAATAACTTTCAATAAGTGCCAAAGGCAATTATTAATAGGAGGACCGACTTGGCTGTCGTGAATTCATGCATTGACCTTCACTAAAAGCAAGCAAAATTATGAATCCAATATTCAAACTTTTAGTTAATGAAGTTCATATTATTGACTGAACTTCAGTCAAACTCTTAAATTAGGATAGAAACATTCAGATAAAATACCTAGTAAAAAAAAACTCATACTAAAAACTAAAAGTTAAAACAGGAAATAAAATAAAACTGCAACACTGATAAAAAACAATATTGTCATAGTTCACCATTAATATTTATTTTTCAGAAATCAGTGCATTTTATGAGGAACAGAGAACAAGGCCAATTTAACTGTAGCTAACAAAGAACAAAAATTGGTATATCCATCTCACTAAAACATGCCGGGACAACTGATTCTTTATGTTGTATTATCAGCCATCCTGGTGACAACTTGAATGAAGCAAGACGGCAACACAAAAACCAACATAGATCTCAAAAGATGGCGGAAGGGCAGCATGGTAATGTCACACCCAGACTTACTGGCTCTTCACACATCACCAAAAAGAATGTAGGCAGTGGAGAGCTGCAGGTAAAAATGAATAAAGATGTTGCGCGTAGATTTTTGTAGCACTATGACTTCATGTGATTTGAACCTAACAAGGTCTCATGGTGTTCGTACTTGTTGTGAGAGACACTGCAAGTTGTAGACAGAATTTACAAATGAACCCTGCAAGTTCACATCTTTCATCTTGACTTGTCCTGCTGTGATTTGTGATAACTCACAGAAAGTCAGTAAATGAACTGTGGCAAGAAAAAGCTGGCCGACGACAAAGAACAAATAACCCCTTGCTTAAAATATAATACTATGATGCCAAAATGCACTAAGACAACCCAGAAGCTAGACTGTGCAAAAGATGTATCGATTAAAAAGGAGTCCCACTCTCTGAGGAGAGGCAAACAAAGATCTCCTTGTGAAATCCATAAAACGAATCTCTTACAATCCTTGGCCTTGTACGTCTGTGTGTGAAATTTACATTTTCTTTATTTCACTTTTGCTGGAGGCAGTTTAAAAGGGTATATTTATTTCCATTAGGAGTGCAGGAGCCTCTACATGTCTCTAATGGTTCTGTGTTTAGACGTAAGGTCGGATGTATTTCTTACTGTCTGTTCAAAGTTTAATTCCACGCTTGAAGGAGCGTCTTTGAAGCGCCACCTGACCCCGACCAATGTGGAGGACATTTTATTGATAAAGGCCTTGCTTTAGATTTAGTCCAGTTCCCTTTAAAGCCAAGTAATGTATTGATTAGAGAGTCTATTTCTGAAAAAAATATTTTATAAGTTTCCTTACATAAATACTATGGCAAATACACTTGTGCTCTTCATGTCCCCTTTGGTATAGCAGATGTTGAAACAGCATGCATTGTGAAGCATGGTTGGTCCAGAAAAAGCTCTATTGTTGTTTGAATGAATGTCTTTATTTCCTTTATTAAAATATTGTCAATATTCTCCTCGTTCTACCTTACATAATATGTCATCATAAATGTGTAATGAATTTTTAACAATCATGATAATTACTCATGTATAAATAACATGACTTCACGTGTTTAATACTTTTGAAGAAAAGGATTAATTTAAAGATTTAAACTCCTTTGAATGTTTGAAAGACTGGATGTGGTGCTCATTCTAAAGCTGTTTGTCATCTTACAGATTATATCAGCATTTTTTTTAAAAAAAGCATCATATTTGGGACTAAACATGAAAAAAAACATTGGATTTTGTGACATCATCTACACAAGATGGAGAAAGACATGTCACTAAGCTTCTCTTTGCCCTTTGATCTAACTTTAAGGCCACCAAACACAATAGTTTAAGAATGTCTTCAATGTATCATCAGAACATAACTCCCTGTTTTTGCTGTTTTGGGGGAGTCAGACAATAGTTTTCTAGTTTTGATTGCCAGGCTTGGATGCAGCTTCTTGGGTGTGAAACTCATTCTGTGTGTGTATTCTACCCACCATTAGCTAATCTAATGCAAATTTATCACAGTTTGTATCTCGCTATATGTTGGGTACCAGGTTGGGTTTGCTTCTTTTCAGCTCTGACCATCAGAGGGCGCCAGGGGGCCACTTTCCCTTGGTGGGTGTTGCCGGCAGTTTCCTGCGGGACGCACCTGGCTCCAATGATCATCTAGAGGAGGATTTAAGCGGCAGGCTCCCGCACTTCACTGCCAGAGTGTTTTACCTATTGTGGTACCTCCAGCCTCTCAACTATTTGTCTCATTGAATTCGTATCTAGTTTGCTTCCCAGCTCTTACCTGTGTTTTGTGACTCCTTTCAGAACATCTTCGAGCCGCACCGGTGATTCCTTCACGACGATCAGCTGAGTCCGCTCAGATCCCTCTCTCTTTGAGTCCTTTGCGCGTCTCCAGGCGGAGCAAGCCCCGGAGCCCTGAAGGTCTCTCTCCTTCGATGCTGTCCGTCCCTGGATCGCAATTCCNATTCCTCTCAGAGTCAGCCTGTTTCAAGCCGCAACCTGGTACCCGAACCCTTCCCCGACCGGAACTCACCACTCCAAGTAAGCTCCGAATCCATATTAAGAGTCAGGCGTCCAACGACCATTTAACTCGTCTCCACTCTCTTTGTGCGCAGCCGTGCCGACTTCCTGTACAACAGCCTCCGGATTTTTTGACCCTTTTCCCTGTCAATAAAAGCCTCTAAACTTTTACCCTGTTTCTCTGTGAGTTTCTGCATGTGGGCTCAGAAAGTAAAACCAAGCATGACAGAACACTCTGGCCAGACTGAGAGCCCAGCAGAAAGCTTTCGGAGAGCTCTTCAACAACAGCAGGATTCAATTCAGAACCATGAAGCGGCTCTCCAGGAGTTGGGTAACCGACAGGCGGAGACCAACCGCCAGCTAGCCGAATTAACCAGTTTCCTTCGATCTCGCTTTCCACAGACCTCCACGGCCGTTTCTACTCCGGATCCAGCCCCGGGTAATCCTTCAGCTCCTGATTCCGCCTCAGAGGCTCCGGTCCAGCCCACTTTTTCTGACTGCCATCTGCCCAGTCCTCCAAGGTTTGACGGAGATCCCCAAAGGTTTAGGGGATTTCTAATGCAGTGCAATATTCAGTTTAATCATGCACCCCATAGATTTGCTCTTGATTCAACCAAGATCTCATATATAATTGCACATTTGTCTGACCGTGCCTTGGACTGGGCTGAGGTGAGGTTTTCTTCCTCCATGGATTTTAACTGCACATATGAGGAATTCTTATCAGAGTTCAAACTAGCATTCAATCAAGACATAGACAAGGGTCTGAGTTCTCAGGATTTGTTAAAGATGCGACAAGGACAAAGAACTGTTGCAGATTTCTCTATCGATTTCCGCATTCAGGCGGCAGCTTCAGG
>CAEGAF010084097.1:0-15102 GCA_903067075.1 Micropoecilia bifurca | reverse complement strand
GAGCTGGAAGAAGTGGCTGGGGAGAGGGAAGTCTGGGCCTCCCTTCTGAAGCTGCTGCCCCCGCGACCCGACTCCGGATAAGCGGAAGAAAATGGATGGATGGATGGATGGATGGATAAATTACCCTTTTCTGATATTCTAATCTGCTAAATTGCATCTGTGTCAGAAAGAAAAATGGTACTTCAGTCATTGAATGGTAAAGTAGAGAAAAAATGAACCCCAGGGTCTAAAAGAGCTTGAGCTGCTAAATGTTATTTTTAGTTTATTCTTTCTTCTGACATCCTTCCAGGAACTGGGCTGCCCTTCATGTTCCTTTCAATCTCATCCTATCTCATTAAATTCAAATCTCCAGCCCCATGTGACCACAGACATTGTTGTGAAAAGCGGTTAAAAATGAAATCTTTTGGATGCAGCCAGCCTTCTGTGATATTCCAAGCTCTTACAGCCTCAGTGCCTGCACACCCTTTTTTTGCAAGGGATATTTTCATTATTTACAGAAACTTGCCCGACAGATTTTTGTGCTGATAGACGTTTGTGTAACTAGAGACTCCCTCCCTTTTATGTTCCTGGGCTAGGCAGTGATATAGGCAGAGCTACTTCATCGCAGCACCATTTCTAATTAATTGGAAAGGATCCAAGCTGCATTTCACTGCAATATTCCATCACACTGTGATTTTGATTCAGAGTTTAAAAGGCAGAGCCGCATGATGGTTCTTTCTCTCTGTTGCTTCTATTTGCTACATGCTATTGTCAATAAATCCACATTAGGGTGTAGTCCAGATGACAGGATGACATCTTTATCGTCTTTCTGACTCTGAAGAAAAACAAAACAAAATGAGCACCCAAAAATGGAGGAAAAAAAGAGGAGTAGCAAGGAATGGGTATAATTAAAATCAAAAGAATGGGTATAATTAAAACCACAAGAGGGATGCTGAAGAACTTTATTAAATGAATCAGATTAAGTTTACCGCCTGCAACAACCTCATGTAGACAGTGAACAAGGCCTTTGATATATTGTGCAATGGCTGACCAGGAATGAACTGGCTTCAAAGATTGTCTGTAATTAGCTCACCCAAGGTAAAGTGTGAAGTGGGGTGGTATGTACTCTTCAATGGGAGTATGAAAAGCTCATGGAACAGACTAGGGATTTGTGATTAACTGGGTAAATTAATAAGTGTCAGGTTAAACCACTGCTGAACTCTGTCTCTTTGGAGCTCTGAGGAACTGAAATTCAATCAAAACGCAAGTTAAGTTATGTAGAGAAACAAAAACAAGGTTCCAACACCTAACAGAATAGGTAAGGATTTATTTATTTATTTATTTATTTTTATCAATGAAAGACCAAATGAAAAAGTCTATTGCCACAATTTTTAGATTCCTCCTGTTACCTCAAGAGGTGTATTTCATTGAGCCAATTTTCACAGACTGCAACACAAACTCAAGTATTTCTGTTTTCTCACTGGGGGTTGTTACAAATTCGGTGCTTAACTGAAATTGCACAGCAGTGGATTTTCAACAGTTGCAAATGACCTAAAACAGACTAAAGACACCGATTAGCAAATACCACAGCACGGTTCACTGCACATTTAATTGCATACAACAAAATATGGAAAATTGCAGCACCAAAATAAATTGTTTTAGAATGCATTGACAGAACTTCATGGGAAAGGCTGAATAATGTTCTTTTGTTGACATTTACTGACTGCAAAGCTTTTCATTTACCCAACCTTCATCCTTTAAAATTTACAAAAACAAGTTAGAATTGATACAGCCAACCAGAAACTGGTGATATTCATCTTACATTTTACTGTCCTGCAGTTTTAAACAGTCAACAAGTCACCCACATGTACACATTATACCAGAACTGATAACAATTGACCTCACCAAAATGAATCTAATTAGAGCAAAAAAGAATTAGGATATGCAAACATCTAAAATAGATATATATATACTCCCCCAAGGCACCCCAGCAAATGATTATGCTTTAGTTTCTATCTTGCGTTCTTATACTGCTACTCCCTCAAGTCCATTACAAAACAAGACACTGAATGGTGCATAGCAGAGGTCTCTAATCTTGTTTCCCAGGGTTTATCATCCTGCAAGCTCTAGACATGTGGCTGATATCAAACAACTGATTTAAATAAAAGGCTTACTAACAGGTTTCAGCAGAACTTGTTGAGATGCTGAGAGGCAAATGCAGTCAGTGGAATCATGTCAGCTGGAACAGGCAAACTTCTAGGGTCAAATCCACAGTGATACGGTTATTTTGCAAAATCGAGATTCTCTGCTTCCTTTCCACCTCTTGTTCTCACACACATACAGTTTTCTGTTTAGTAAGGGAAAAAATTAGCCCTAAGAAGGAAGAGGCTTCCCTCCTCTAGTTCTTAAGATAACTCTCCGATTGCTACAACCAGGACTTTTAGATTCCAGATAGTTGCTTGTACACAAGGACATTCACAGACCACTACTTGATCGTAGCTATGCTCCTAATTCCAATTAGAAATAGAAATTAGAAATAAATTATTTGAGCACATTTGTACTATTTCAAATAGGCAATGTTCTCGAGTTGTTTTGCCTTGAATCAAAAAGGTTTGAATTCTGGCCTGAGCTTTGTGTGTTTACACAATATTTTATTCAAGTGTGGGCTATCTCTGGATATTATGGCTTCATCTCACAATCTAGAAACACGCACTTTACAAGTTAGAGACACGTTAATTGCATTCATGTTTTTGTGCCCTCTGTTGACTTGTGTCAAATAATAGAAGGAATACCATGTGCTTGTCAAAGGGTACTTAAAATCTAAATGTGAATCTTATGTATAAACAAATTAACTTTTACTTGTGTGTAGGTTTTCTAGCCGCGTGCTTGATGATGCTTTCACAATAATTACAAATTTTGTGGACAACCTGTTACCTGAAATTGTTTTTGTCTTACATATATTGTTTTTAAGGACACACAGGGTTTATGCCTAATAACACTCTCTGTCGTCTTTATGTCTGCATGCTAATCAACTTCAAGTGTTCAAACTGTATTTCACATTTACACCGTTATATGCATATGAAATACCTCTTTTGTTCTTAGGGCGGCTTATTGTTGCTCTGTGGGATTTCATCTAAGTTCTTCCTTCATTTGATATTCAGTAGTTCTCCTGTGTTTTTCCCAAATCACCAGTAGCACATGCTTTGTGCTCTAAAGAGAGGGAGAGAGTGTGTTAGCCTGCATGTGGGTGGGGTGCAGGTTGACCTGTTTTCTACCCCGTGCTTGACTTCTCTTTGTCATTTGCAGGACTGAGCATGCTAATACACTGAATCTGTTTAGATCGTAGCATCTAAACAGATTCTTCTCAACCACAGCAATGCCCGTACGAAGCACAATAGGTCTGTTATTTTTAAAACAAAAAGAGATGTGGTTAGTAAATGCTGAGTACTGAGTCATTGACCCAAGACAACTCTGTCAAGGTAACATTGCCTGGAAATAAAAAGCTAGAACACTGATTGCTGTTATTCCCATGACCATTTGAAGAGCCAGTCCCTTTCCCCTTTCAGCTAATGAAGAATTTCACTCAGACACATGGGAGAAGTCGTAAAGAAGGCAAACCGTCCACCACTCAGTCGTCCTCACTCCATGGGACACTCACGATTCCTCTCTACGATCTCTTGTTAGACCAAAAATCAATCCCTCCATTGAGTAGCGGCCCATTTGTTCTTGGCTTTGACAGAGGCTTGGGTCAATAAAGGCAGTGCATCGCTACTCCCTCCCACCAAAGCCTGTGCTTGGCAAAGCAATTCTGCGACGGGCGTGCATGATAGATGGCATAGACATGTGAATGGGATCACTGAAGCAAGTCAGAGTTAGACTGGGCAGCACTGAAATATTTTTGTTGCATGTTCTGCTTTTATATTATGGCGTTGCAACCAAATGGTAACACAACTGCCACTTCGATTGAGTAATGTTTTCTAGCATTTTTTCACTTTCTAGTCTATCCTAGTTAACATTAATCTCTTGTCAACTTAATTAAAGAATTAAGGTTTTGTGTGACGGTAGCTCTATATGCTAGCATTACTATCCTTATTAACCAGGAAACGTACAACATCATCCAACATTTTAAACTACCATGTTTCATGCTTTTACATTCTTTAGCTAAAATATATTTGTTTCTGTGTCACATAGAGGAAGCTTGTGAGGAATAATGTAGATTTCTTTTGCATTTTCTAACCTTATTCCACCATCACGATATATCATACTTTTCTCTAGCATAGGAGAAAATCAAAGATTTCTATTTAGAAATCCTTTACATACACAATTGGATCACCAGCTTAGCTAGACAGCCACAAATATTTGGACATGTTGTAAAATAGTGTTGCAATTTTAATATGCCATATATACCACACATACTCAGCCCTACAGCAAAACTAGAATAGTACCTAATGACTCAAGTGTTATTTAATATGACGCTATACTATATAGATGTTCAGTTTTCAATAATGAAAATTCACTCATTTTGGCCTGCGGTATCTCTAAAACTCCAATTGACATCAGTCCAACTTGTGTACCAATTCATCAATTAAATTATTTTCTTTTAAGGCAGTCATTAGTTATAGAGATTACAACAGAACAAGACGATGAAATCTTGACGCAATGCATCCTCTATTGACTTCACAGAATATTGTGAAATGTTTACCTTTCATTCTAGTAAACATGCTGTATAAAAATATGAAATGCATAAAAACTTAGACACATCCTCACAACACTTTAGCTTGCCAGATTCAGCATGTGAATTGGAATGACTGAATTCATTCGAAAGCATCTTTGAGTGTCCAGAAAAACACCATAACTCATTCAATTTAATTACTGGAGCTTTAGGAAATTGCTTTGTGTTGGTTGTTCTACTTTTAAGAAAGTGTGTTGCTGCTGAGCGGTTCCTTTACATTAGTTATTTGCATATGTGGTAATATATAAAATCTGTATCTTGGAATGTAGTTAATACAAACAGATGCTTGTAAGTTCAGTCATAATAAAATAGCTCACACATTTTTTCAATTCTAGGGTTTTGTTTGGACCTTCTTGCATGGTCTTTGCCTAACCAGCCATCATTTCCATTACTTTTAAATAGAAATAATAGAAATAATTGCTTTAATTACACAATAAGCTTAGTTCTTGACCAGGAAACATCTCCCACTGTGTGTTCATCAAGCTAAATTTGACTAATTGTAAAAAACAAAAAATTCTAAATTTTTCATAAATCGTGTGTGAACCAAAGTGGAATCCATCTCATGTTTATGCAACAGGAGTTTTGGAGAGAGCTTCGTCAGCTTTAAAGCAGCCTATTTTTATGTTAGACACCACGCTGCATCTACTGTACCTTTACTGTTTAGTAGGCTGAGTGGTTCTTTAACACTCCTCCTTTACCCTAAGAGGCCTTGAATCTCTTTAGATTTAAGACTAAGAAGGTTAGAGTGTCCTCCAAACAAAGTTGGCATTTTAATTTCCTTCGTGCAAGTAAAAGACTGCTTAGCCAGGCTAAGAGGAACATAATTAGCAAAAATCTTTTAATTCATTTGTTTGTCCCTCGGAAGGGAGCTCTGATTCAGTAATTAACCTGCTGCAGTTTCCCATCCTCTCCGCCTCACAGTAATGAGCAGACGAGTGGATGTAGTCCTGACCCTATCATTAAGTGGCATGAATAAATGTGTGCATTGTGATTATTGTCATGGTTATCATCATCTTTTGCAGAAACTCTGAATATTTAATTATGTTTCCAAACCATTTGTGGCGTTTTAAATCACTCAGTAGAAAACAGTACGAGAGCTGAGCTAGGACAAATAATAATAAAAATCACCCTGAATGGACTTCCCCAAACTCTCCAAATGATGTACAGTCAATTGTCAAAACATTTAGAGGACCATCAGCTCACGTAGTGAGCAAGAGGTACAACACTTGAATAAGTACCCACAGAGGGACAGGCCCTCCTTCACATCGAGTTGAAACGGCAAGTCCGTGTCACTTCCTTTTCCTTGCGTCATGTGGCTCATGGTCGCGGCAGCTTCCTCTTTTGCTTTACATCAATACTGACAGCAGTGTTTATGCTTTTCCACCACACGCCGAGCCAGGAGTCGATGAAAGAAGGGCTTCAACGAAGACTTGCGCAAGGATTTTAGAAATGTCGTCGGTCATGGACGGAGACGTGTTGTCATTGTCGTCGTCTTCATCATTTCCAACCTCGTCATCAGCAGCAGTGGCAGGAACGCAGCAAGATGATTCAGCTAAGGATGACGGCAGACTTCCTCGGAGCCCAGAAGAACAGACATCTACTAAAGAGCTATGGTTTGTATACAACAGGTGTTAATTTCCTACACGTTAAAAGGAACACAGGAAAACTTTATTTCTTACAAACCGTGTGACTTATTCTAAAGGATGAGATAAAATCTCCCATTTCAAGCTGTTTGGCTGTTTGTTTGTTTGTTTTTTAAACATTTTGTAAAAGCTGTTTTCTTTAATTATTATTATTTAACTCCAATAGTAAAATAGTCTGAGATTGACTTTCATTTTCTGACTTTTCTGTTATCTACATTATGTTACAGACAGAATATTAATAAAGATCAGGATAGATGCTCAGACAGTTGAGTAAAAGTTCACCAGAGTGAGAGGCGGGGATGTTCGGGGACTTTGGAGTTTCCCATGAGGTCACAACAATGTAGGCTTCAGTTCACTGTTTCACAAATCCCACCTGACAGTGCTGTGAAAATAAGAATACGTTTTGAAAATGTCGTACCTTTAAATCTGAAATGGTTTGTATTGAACAGCGTAAAGATGAGTCTTTATGGGGGATCACACTGAGGAAAAGGCACAGCTTCACTGCTTGACGATGTGCTGAAATTGTTTAAAAATAACCACGGCAAAATGGTGAAACACCAAAACTCAGTTCCCTTTTAGGAGTTTCAGCTGAAGCCGTCGCTCCCTTTACTTCTGCAACATGTAACTTAATTAACATGGCTGCAGAACAGTGACATTGTGGCCTCATGCTTTAAAACTTTAGAAAACTGTGTCACGGTGCTCACGGGACGTCAGGATGTCAGAGAAACAAAAAAATAATTCTCACACAGTCATCACAGATACTTGCATTAACTGCAGCACCAATAGTACATGTGAAAAAGCTATACTGAGTTGCCAGAACAGACTTTTGGACATGGATTGGTGATCATTTTAAGACATCCTCGCTTTTCTTTCTATTGAATTTGAACTTCGCCTTTTTCCCTAAATTTCCCATATTGCATAAGTGGTGATTTGAATGATTCACATGACCTGTCTTGTTGAATTCAGTGGAGTGACAGAGGAAATGGATCGTACACTTACAGAAATATTTTTCTGGGTTTTTACTTTCAGATATGTCACTTCACTAATACGGTTTTTCACATAAACCTCACATCAGTTTTAAAAAAGCACCACACGTATTAGAAAATGTGGTTTCAATATAAAAGGGGAAGTGCTATTGTTTACACCGGGCCTTTAGTGTTTCTGTCAGTTTTGGAAAGTTTCCTTCCAACTGTTCCTTAGTGTTGCTTAGTAAATAGACCAAACACAGCATAGTTTCAGCAACTTACGCAAATTAGAAGTTTCAATGGGACGAGCATTCAAAAATTCATTCTTCAGTTTTGAGAATGTATCTGTCTTCTAGGCGGACACCAACTAGAAAGGAAATGACATCTATAGTATTTGTTTCTGTGCTTGTCACTTAAAGCTAAGTCTAAAGAAATGGAAACAAAAGAAAAACTGTCCATCTGTTTGTTGATGAATCAGTAAACATGATGTGAACAGCTCAGGCTTATTAAAAGTTTCCCTCACACAACAATGTACTTACCATTTGTTGTCATTGTACTGAAATTAAATGGACACTTTGAGTTCCATCTGTGTATCTCAACCATTTTGCAGTTCGTCTTGACATTAACTTAAGATCATTTTGTCAACCAAATATTTAGTTTGAAACACTGACATTTATATAAATGAATGAACAAGGTGGAAATATTACTTTTAAAAATAAACCCCATTTGTTTCTTTCATGAAAGGTTACATAAGCTAAATTATTGCTATTAACTTTTCACCATGTAGCTTTACAAACGATCCCCCTCGCAGTTCTCAACTTTGGTTCTTTGGGGCCCTGTCCTTTCCATCTTGGCTTCAGCTCATCTTACCCAAATCTCTTCAGAGGCTTGTATAAGCCAGTGAATTAAGGTTTTTTTTTTTTTCAGAAAGTCAAACTTTGTCTACAAAAATGACAAAATCTCATATTATGATCGATCACCTGGCATTTAGATTTGGATTGCTCAGTGCACAAAAAAAATACTTTGACTTAGCTGAACGCATTTTGTGTTATTTTGGCATTAATCAGACTTAGCTCACATGTTGCTACCTCCATTTATTTTTGCTTTGCAAGGCAGCTCCATGAAATTGCATAACTTTGGATTTCTGCGCAGCGGGACACTGTACATAAGTGGATGAGAGCATGTATTTGTGGAGGTGTTTTGCCCTAAAGCCGATGAGAGGGGATTTCAGATAAAGACTCTTTGTAGTACTCTGCCCCGGATGGTTACAGTAGCCCAACTGTATGCTCGCGTGAAGAAGCCCGGAGGGGAGTTTTATGCAGCGTTTCGAGCTCCTCCATGAACAGATTCCCTCTGGGCGTACATCTCCTCTGCCTCCTTGTCAGCATTTTACTGTTAAAGCAAGACCACACAACAGATCTGGCATGGGAGGGAGGCTTGTTGGATTAATTAATGAATGCAATTTTTTCTCTCTCTCTATTTCTCTAAGAGGTTCTCTAGAAATCAACATTTTTCCAGGAATTATAAGAGGCACTGCTTCCTCGTGTTATGAATATGCAAATTCTTTATCTGTGACTGTAAACAGACACTTTTAATTGTCTGATACAGAGAAATACATCACAATTTGCACAGTTGTGAATGTCTCGCGTGCATAATGTGACTGTGTGTGTGTGTGAGTGTGTGTCTGCGTGGGTATGCATAATAGCTGCTATTTGATTCTCTGGAAGTGCACTCTGTGTGAGTGGGTGTTCAAAAGTACCTGACGTTCTTTTGTGCATACATGCTTTCGCTTAATAATAGAAATCCTTTCCTAATGTTCATCCTGGTGCATTTTTTATGGCACATTATGATATCCTCATACTGTTTTTTTTTTTTCTTATGTACAGGTCAGAAAATGCAAGCCCGATGGGTGACAGACTGTTGTCCACAGATGAACAGGTTACTTTGATCACCGAGAGTCTGACGGTCACCTCCACCGACCAGGAGAAATTGCTGCTGCTCAACAAGAACACCGAGCTCCGCAGAGTGAACAAAGAGGTAAAGCGTCTCCCAAAACAGCAGCTGATTGGAAACTCTGCAGGTCAACAAATTATTACTGATGTTGGCAATTATATCTAGTTCCCTCTGAAATCTGGAGGAGGAATGTAGGCGGTATGTGGAAAGAGCTGTAGTGAAAGTGGTTGCCACCTTTGCCTCCTAATTTTAATGCAAAAATCCTTTGAGATTTAAAATGTCGCTCACCGTACTTCCTGCTCCCCGTGTTGTCGTGGTGACGAAATGGAAACAAGAGCAGTGATGATGCAAAAAATAATTATCGATTACTGCAGTGAAGGTTTTCGCTGTGGTTATATGAGGACACTGCTGATGACGATGATGATGATGATATCCCACAGCTGATGAAGCTTAACGAGGACTGGGACCAGGTTTACCGGAGCGCCACACTGGGTCTGCAGCGGAGACTGGAAGCTTTGGAGCAGGAAAACGGCGCCATTAAACAGCTGAACAACCAACTGCTCCTCAAAGTTGAACAACAACAAGTAAACACAGCAAAACTTCAAGCACCCACACAACCATGAGCTCACCTCACACTGGCTCTTACACTCCAGTGAGAGCGGGTGTGGAAGGGTTTACACAGGGGAATCTATAATGATGCCAGTAAATGAGGTTTACCCGTTGTGATGTCTAATGCTGCCTTTTCCATTGCAGAGTGCGAAGGAGTATTATGAACAATCGCTTATGACAGAGCTGAAGAAAAACCAGGAGTTGCAAGAATATGTCAGGTTGTTGGAGAACAAAATGCATCGCCCAGAGAAAGACATTTCATCTTTTAAGCAGGTTTTTGTTTTATCTGTTTGCCAATCTTATTTATTCTTCGCTGTCTTGCAAATGTATTTGTGTTCCCTGAGCTTTTGGATGTAGTCATGTGGCAACCATAAATGTCAGTGCCTTTCATTAGGATTTTATGTAATGGGACCAGCACAAAGATGTGCATGGTTGTCAAGAGAATAAGAAACGGTGCAGAGTTTTTCAGTTTTGTTTTTTTTATGAGTGAAACTTTTAAAAAGAGAAACCAGTAAAAATACATTGAGGTTTGTGGCTGCAAAGTGATAAAATCAGGAAAAGTTGAAAGGGCAGAAATATACTTTCTTATGGCCCTGCAATCGATTTCGTTTGTGACTAATCTGTTGCCTGTCACCCCTTCTTTTATTTCCACTGAAGGGAGCCTTTAGTGCTGCGTCATGTCCCTCCAGTGGTCAAATTTCCAGATACATCCCATCAACCTCCTCTTTCATAGCTTCTCCCTTCTCAGAGGTGGGATACAAGGTAAAGGGACCAACAATTACATCACTGGGAACTCTGGGAATCTCACAGCAAGAAGTAAAAGATTTAAAGGAGCAGCTGGACGCACTTAGATGTCAGGTGGGTCTCTCTTCAGAGCAACTTCAAAAAGTGGGGGGTGGGGGGAGAGAGAAAAACATGGCTGATGTCAAATCTCTGTTGCTGGGTAAACCTTTACTTAATGTTCAAGCCGAGTCTTCAATAAGAGGGTCAACTGCACCACCCAGTGGTGTCACAAGTTGTAGGTCTAACACTGGCTCACTGCCATGTTCCCATCTTGTGTTTGTAGACTGAAATTTATGAAGCAGAATATAAGACAGAGCACAACGACCACAAGCACACGCTGCAGGAGAACCGACGGCTCAGGAAGAAGAGGGAGGAGATGCGCCAACAGGTTGCACTACTGCAGGAACAGGTAGTGTATTCATTGCCTTTTTACATGTATGCAGTGACACGTGCATAGATATGAAGAGACTGTGAATACTCTAGCCTCTAACTACTGTATGTTCTAATGGATGTTGGACTGATGAGAAATAAGGAGTAACAGAAATAGATTTTTTTTTCCCCGACTGCTTTTAGAAATTGTTTTAAAATAATAATCTCGTTCATTTCTGCAAAATCCTTTCAGCTCAAGATCTACGAGGACGACTTCAGGCGGGAGCGGTCCGATAAACAGGTGCTGCAGCGACTGTTGTCGCAGAAAGCCTCCCAAAACAAGGACGCCGTGCTTGTCCACCGCTGCAATAACGAGCAGCAGCTCCTAGAGGGAGAGAAGAGAGCACAAAGCGCGGAGAAAAAAAAGCAGCACCACCCACTCTGCCCCAAGCATCCCAACAGGGACAAAGAGTCCAGCTAAAACACCAGCAAAGGATACAACTATGGACTTGTCAACAAAAACTGTTGATTGGTTTTTCATAACCAGCGTTCGTTTTAGGCTAATAAGACAAGAATCCTGACAAATGTAGAAAACAAAAGTATGAATTATTATTGACTTTCATTGAAAAAATAATGTATTTTTGTACCTTATTTAATGCATCCATCTATTTTCTTCTATATATTTTTGAAGAACTTCAACATGTGTCTATTAAAAATGTTTGAAGTTCTTAGTTAATTATCAGAGTAGCTCTTTGAAAGAATATTCTACCAAACAATGTCTGTAATGTCTGTTTAAATTATTTACTTGCATTGTGACTTAGGTTTTCTTCAAACCCCCACAAAGTACCTTCATGGTACAGTGGGAAGGCGCTATACTTGGCATTATAAACATAGTTCAGGCAGTCGTAAATCAAATCTGTTAAATGATTATCTGTTTTTGAACGATTTAATCCAGTAAATCAAATCTGTTAAATGATTCTCTGTTTTTGAACGATTTAATCCAGTTGTTTCCTGCTTGTTTTTTTTCTGCTGAAGTGACAGCTTTGCAAATTTTACCGCACATGGTTCCTGTAACAGAAGGAAATGCTACAATATAGTTTAAGACCAGGGGTGCACCGATTGCAGTTTTCTAGCCAATCACCAATTACCAATCTATTAAATATATTGACCTTCCGATTCCGATTTTGGCCGATACTACATTTTTTTGTCTAAAATGTTGCTAAATATACCAAGAATGTTGATGAGTTGCCATCAGTGAGATGATTATTGTTAACTGCAAATATATAAACCTGAGCTGGTGGACCGGTCTGCTAGTCAAACCTCTCTCACATCAGAGCAGAAGAAGATAGAAGTTGATTTAAATACCTTTGCAGAGGTAGATAAAATCAGTAGATAAGATCGGCTTCACATGTAAAAATCCGATCACCGAGTTTCCAAAATTAAGGAAACTGACACTGATAAATCGGTGCATTCATAATTAAGTCAACCACAAATTGCAGACTTTTATTTTTTAGAATTTATCTGATGGACCATTACAATGTAGTGCATGATTGGAAAGTTCAAAGCAATAACATTTCAGAATTTTTTCCAATCTGGTGTGCATTTATATTTTGCTCCTTTGAATCAATACTTATTCCTCTCTCCAAATTGCTCAAATGTAGGGAGATTGAACAGAGAGCTTTTGTGAAGTCTTCCCAGAGGTACTCAAGTGGATTTAGGTCTGGACTTTGAATGGGCCATAACACACAAATATCCAATCTAAAATATCCATTTAAACTTTATAAAGTATTTTCTTCAAAAACTGACCTGTGTTTAGCTCCATCTATTAAATCTTTCATCTTCTCTGAAAGACCTTTGCCGCAGGATTATACTGCCACCATGTATGCTAGGTCCATGAAGGGAAGATTTCTGGAGTTTACAACTTTAATCTCTTAAATGATCCATAGCATACAGATCCACGTATGCTATGGATCTGTAGCTCATCCAAAGTTACCATGGGCCTCTTGGCTGCTTCTCTGCTCCCTTTTCTCTCTCCTGGTCTTTCACTTTACATTGTGCTATATTATTCCCATTCATTGTCATGCAGCTGTTTGGGAAGCGAGAAATAAATTTGTAACACAGAACTGATTTATTTATTTTGAGAATAAATTACACAGATGTTGATACATGACTTCTAAAGTCAGTTTGTGAAATTAGATTTCACTGAGGGATTTCAAAGTTAATCAGGCTGAAGATAAATTGATGCTACAGAGTTGCATCATGTATAATTTCTTTCCACTTCATTAGAAACTTCATTATACCTGTGTGTTGGTTTGCCACATAAAATCCAGATAAAATATACATCATTGTGGTTGTAATGTGAACACATTTTAAAACTTTCCAGGTTCATGTATGAATACTTTTACAAAATACGGAGATGTGATCTGAGTGCAGGTGCAAGCCATGGGCAGCAGGGGGCAGAAGAACCATTTAAAAAGCGTTGTAATGTCAATATGTAATTGCAGGTAGACGTTATGGACAGTAGGGGGCAGCATTAGAAAGCATTGCGTCGACACTTGAACGCTCCGGTTTCTTTATTAACAGTAATGTTCAACTTCAGTTATTTACGGGGGAAAAAACCTATTTTAATTCACCTTTTTAATTTTGTTCTCCAATTAAGTCTGTTTATTTAAAACAGACAAAATATCCACACAGTTTACAAATGGAAAGAACAGCTAATGTATCTTCAGGACCTTGTCCATCATCTGGTCATTCAGTAACAACCAACAGAATATAAGGTAATGCTAACTCCATTACACATCGTATTTAAAAAGCTACCAATGTAAAAACTGACTGAGGAAAATGAAAACATGTTTATCACATGCAAAAATATTAAACAATGACTAAAAGGTAGCAACGTTGAATGAAATTGTTTGCTGTAGTACGTATAGGCCTAGTCCTTATTCCATTGAAATCCTGATTCATTATTACACGCTAAACACAAACAAATCTGATCATTGTTTTATTTGTGGATCCTTTAAACAGGAGCAGAATATTTATAATGTTGACATAGTCATGATTCCTTGAAAAGTGCAGTGACTCAAAGACACATAACATGCCTAAATTAGCTGTTATTTCCTAAAGATAAGTTACTCGGTTTACTTTAAGTCATAACATTTAATTACTCACCAGACTTGCATCATTTTCAAAACTGTTTTCAGTCATTCAACAGAAATATTTTTTATTGCTTATTTTAAGTAAATTGCATGAAGTTTTCCCTTTAGAAAAATCTATTGGGGAAGCAGCATCAGAGTCAAACTGGAACACATCTAAATAGCTGAACATAATTTTTATTATGTATTAATTGATCTACTGTTTCTTCAAAAAGTATTTTTTTATTAAAATCTATAGAGTACTGCATTTTATATGTTTTGAAAGATTCCTGAAACACCAGTGAACCCCAGACTTCACAGCACATCGTCCTTGTTTTGTAGGTTTTCCTGTTGTTCCGTACCTTATTTGAAAGAATGGGTCACTATCAGGGTTTTCCAGAAATTGCTGATAAATGGACAAGATGCAATCATCTGAATCAGGTGTCCTGGGGCAGACGCACGTTTAAAATATGCCCTGACGACTAAAGTTAGTGACCACTGTTTTACACTTTTGAAACACTTTGCAACCAATCTACGGTTCACAGTTGTCCCTATTTATAATTTCACAAATTTTCATACTAGATACATACATTTGCATATTTTGTATGTGTTACATCAAAATTGAACCAACTTGACAGAAAAAAAGGTGATTTTTATTATGTATTTCTGTATACATTTTTTTTTGTTTATTTTAATTTCTCCTAAGAATACACTTGGTATGAAGTGGTGCTGTATAAAGTAAAAATAAAATAACATATTTTGAATATATTTATATATGTTTTTTTTATTTCAATAATACAGGCAGTGGGGTTGATGTACAGTTCACTCCAGTGGTGGGAAGTAACGAAGTACAAGTACTTCGTTACTGTACTTAAGTACAATTTTCGTGTATCTGTACTTTACTTAAGTAGATTTAATAATGGGTACTTTTACTTTTA
>CAEGAF010084094.1:0-24289 GCA_903067075.1 Micropoecilia bifurca | reverse complement strand
AGATTATTAACATATAGATTATTATTATGTTATGAACCTTACATCTTACATTACATTTTTATAGTATTTTATATTTTTATTTTTATTTTTATTGGTAACTTCATCTGTGTGTTTGTGAATGCTGCTACTGCACAGTAATTTCCCGGCTGGGATGAATAAAGTACTTCTATTCTATTCTATTCTATATGTCACGTCATATGTTAAGAATAATTTACATGATTATTATTATTCACCGAATTTCACCTGATGATACATCATCTGTTACGTGTTACGTATCACGTTTTAGCGTGATACCTATCACGTTTAAACGTGATACGTAACACGTTTTAAGTGATACTATCACGTTTTAACGTGATATGTATCACGTTTTAACAAGATACGTATCACGTTATAACGTGATAGCGCTCGAAACAGCAATGCGCTTCCGTACTGGTGGAGTTTGAATGCCAGGTTGACTAGAGATCACTCCAAAGGCATGAAACGGACTGCAGCGCAGGGCATTCTGGGTAAATACAACCAAACACAACAAGTGCCAGCTGGATAAATCGCTCGTGGTCTTTTAACAAAGACGAGATCAATTTTACAATTGCTAAAATCTAATACCCACTCCATTTGTTTTAACATTTTGTGAAGGAAGTTGTGCTCTGTCTTCTTCAGAAGTTTTTGTGTCGTTTTCTTCAGAGGTTCTTGGTGCAGCGCCACCACAGGAGGCTTTTCAAAGCATTTGGCTAGTTTTACTGCAGTGAGAAAACAAACTGCAGCAGCTGAAAATGTAGGAAACGTTGTAGTTTTGGCCTGAATTTGAGCAATTAAACCAAGTCTACCGAAACACCGCAAGTTTTCTACTTTTATTCAATCTTTTACTTTCCTGTAGGGGAATCTTTCCCCAGTCTTCACTGGCCTTACCTGAGGTAAATGAGATATGCAGTGATATAAATCTTGTCCTGGGTTTTTGGTGACCATCTTGATGACCTCTGTATCAATCTGTATTGGCCAAAAATTAGAATTGGCAAGTTAAGCTTTTTACAGATTGTGACTGATCAACTGCAGTCCATAGATAAGTCTTCACTGTGATTCACTGTCACTGTAAATGTCTTTTTTAGTTTAAGATGTACCTAAACAGCCAAATGTGACGTCTGATGGAAACATTTAGGTGTCTTCTTTAAACCTGATGACCAGTAGTGTGTGGAGAATCAATAGCTATGTGTTTTTATGCTGCATAGCCAGAAAAAACGACTTTCTTTTGGGATTTAATTAGTGTCGAAAACCTGTTGAAAGCAATATTTACCAATTAGTTGAATGACCTTCATTATTACTCGCTGAAAACTTTCAATAATGTCAGATTTGATAACGATCCAATTTTTCAGCTACCGTCAGAAAACTGAGCAACAAAATATAGCTTTTTCCTGGAATCAGAACCAAATAGAGTATCTGTGTTTTGTGCTGTATTTATTTTTTTTCATGCAAGATAAAATAAAGTGCAACCAAAATTGTGACTGGGCTTTTAAAATGTCACTAGCTCTTTAAGAAAGTCAGCCTATGTCCTGTCATGCGAAATAAGAGCCTAGGCGAACAAGAGATTGCATGTAAGCCCCTTTAGGTTGATCAAAACAACATTTGTCCTGTTTATTTATTTAGTTCCATTTCATAGAAAGTTGCATGACCATTGTCCCCCATAGACCACCGCTGTTATTAATGGCCAAAGTAACATCTACAGTATAGATTCTGTAGGATGAACTAGTTAGATGGCTTAGCTTATGTTGTAACTATTAATCAGCAGAAAGAAAAGCCAGTGTAAAACAATTAATTTAAATAGTGAAAAGCTGAGGCATGCAGGATTCATTTCTTACAGCTGCTGTCTATGCCATGCAACAATGGTTGCCCATTGCAGGAGTCAGACAGCAGCATTGCCTGCATACTGTTTAGCCTCCAGGCCAGGGCCCAGGAGACTCTGGGCTGACTTTACCCTCCTTTAAATACTACATGAGGGCCATTAGGGACCAAGGTTTGCTCTCTGTCCCCCTTTACCTTTAGTGATACTTTGCAGTCCACTTACAGCAGCCAAAAATAAAACCTTCTTATGCACTGTATGGGAAACAGATTGCTCTTTTTTAGGGTTATGTACCATGTGAGCCATTAAATCACTATTCATTGCTGGTTTGAAAATTGCCTGTGAAATACAATTCCTTTACAAATTTTTTATCAACAAAATAAAAGATTATTCTTATTTGTATGTAATCAGATGTACACCACATTAGTTTATCAAACATTTTCATTTTTACTTTTAAAGTGTTCTATTGGACATGAGGTTGGACACACTTTAAGGGGACGTGTCATGCAGCATCCACTTTTTTAGTCCTTAATTATATTTTATGTACTTGGAGTCTCTAGTAGTGCAAAATGTTTAATTTAGTTTCACCTGGTGCTGTGTCGATATCTTTATATTTTGTTTGCATCAATTTTTTAAAATCTTTTCATTTACAGTAGTTTCTGCAGAACTGCTCATGGACTTCCAGCTTACCAATTTTGCAAATCTGCCATTTTTTTAACAGGTAGATAAGTCGCAATGTTAGGATGTAGGGTTTATTAACCCACACAATTTATTACACCGTCTCCCAGGATTACACTCTTCAGAATTTCTGGTTAAAATTTTTATTTTTCTTGGAAATGTTACAACATCAGTGGGAATTTCTTCAGAGGTTTGTGTCCATCACTTTAAGAAGTTCTTCAGTAATCTCTGGTAAGTATGAAGAAGAATTTGCTGAAAGACTTAGTCTGAGTCAGGGGTAAACACACACCAAAGTGGTCAGCTAAAATTAACATTAAAATGACAACAAACTTTATTTTATTTATGAATTTATTGCGTTGATATGACGCACTGGCCATTGTTTTGCTAGCAGTAGCATTGTGCCTTCTGCTTATGTTAGCGCTGTGTGCTAGCTGTTAGCACCTTGACCACAATTGCACTGTGTGTTCTGAATAGTATCATTACTAAAACAGTTTGGCATTGCTGTTGTCTTGTGGAACACGACAACAGCTAACTCACTGGCACTAGCTAACTCACTAACCTACTTGAGACTTTGTTTACAAGATGTGTTCTTTTCTTTTGTGGTATTATTTATAATTTGTAAACGGTATCTAACATATAACATATTGTGTTAGAATGCTTCTGACATCCTTTAATCAGTTTGGGAATAAAATGTTTCTGTGCCACTAGTTAATCATATCTCTTATCAACCTACAAAAATGGCCGAACAGGGAGGAATCAAACACTACGAGACCTGGAGGGGGCGGGGTTTGAAGTGCCTCATTTGAATTTAAAGAGACAGCACTAAAATGAGTTGCTCTGAAGCTCTGGTTTTTACTTTCCAGCAGAAAACGAGTCACACAATTTTGAATCTAGTGAACACTGACACCTATCTAGAAACAGTTCAATAAATCTAAATGAGACATGATTATTGTCTGTTTTTACATTAAGGAGATGCTTCGGTTGTTGTTGACAATTGAACAGATTTGTGACTTAATATCTCAATGATAGGAGACTCTAACATGGATGGATGGAATTTAATATTCTGTCACATCACATTTTAATAATGCAATATTATAATATTTTCACAATAGAAATAACTATGTTCCATATTGTTTTAGATTTTTTTATGAGTTGACCAGATTATCTGAAACTTATCTTTACTTTCTTACTGTTTTCATAATAAAAAAAATATTCCTTTTGGTTTGGGATTTAACTTTCTGTTTGACCTTTAGCCTTTAGGGCCAAGAGTTTGAAATGTTTTAAATTTTAAAGTGAATTTACTTGCAGAAAAATCTTTCTGCTGTTCACCCTCTGCAGCCTTGAAGCCTCATCCTTATACAGGGTGGTTTGTTGTCTGACCCCTTTGTCTTGGAGGTTGCTTCAGTTTAGAATAGCTGAACAGAAACTCTCCTGTACCACAGCTAGTGATTTATGTGCAATATTACACCTCTTCTTTTAATATTTAGAGTTTTCAATCCCACTTTATGTCTTAGTTCAATAATTCATTAATTCTTGAATAAACATGTATGATTTAGCTAAATATTTTTTTGTAAAAAATGTGGTAGTTTTGTATCTTAACAACAAAGGTAACATTGAAGCTTTTGTGCCCTTTAACTTTAATAAATCTGACACACTGAGGTCAGTTTTACTCACTCTAATAAGGAAAGTTTTCATTAATGAGTGTGTTTGAATACTAAAATATGACCTTTTTCATGGGGGGTTTAAAAAGGGCAAGATATTAGTTATAAAACACCTTGTGTTAGTCACCCTTCATCTTAAGGTCAGACACATGAAAATTAAATTACTTCATTGGTCAATGGTCCATAAAAATGGGTTCAGACGTGTTTTTTTAAAATCTGGTTAAATAATTAGTTTTAAACCAAGTTACTGGACTAATTGGACCAGCATCTCTACATCTCAGCCTTGCAAAGATATTTATTTATTTATTTGCTGTGTTTCCATTAAGCAAATGTTTTTGCAATTCTGATTTGCACAATTTCATGGCCAATGGAAACGCTACTTTTCTCTATTGGATGTACTTGACTTGACATAGAATCTGTCAATGGATTACTTTGACCATGAAAAATAAACGAATAAAATAAAAAGTGCCTTGGGACAACTAACTGAATTAAACATCTTTAAGAACAGTTGTAGTTCTTAAAGATGTTCTTAAAGACCTTAAGATGTTGGTTAACTTAAATTTCTCTTAAGGTTTGGATTCCCCCTACTTAAAGTAAATTTAGGGGGTTGTTTGTAAAAAAAAAATGTATGGCCTTTATTGAACAGAAGCTGGACAAGAAGAAGAGCCGAGACAGAAGCAGAAGGCCCGGGTTCTGAATCAAACTGTGGCCTGCACCCTCTGCATGCGGTTAGCCTGCTTCCCAGCCGAGTCATGTGACGCCTTGCTCCATTATCTCCTCTCAGAGTATCATCCAGTGTGGCTGTAAAGACATGCAGGTCATATTTCGTATTGATTACTGGGTCTAGAATTGACAGTCAGCTCCAGTCGACCAGCTCAGGCCATTTACCAAGACTCCTCTTCATTTTCCATCTCTCCACTCTGAACACAAGCTCCTCAGATCTATTCTCTGCACATTTCCAAGTCGTTTCTGTCGACTCTTGGCTCTTATTTGCTCTGTTTTCTACCTCTCTACCGGAGATATTCATCTGAGGGCAGCAGTTAGGCTGTTTTGATGTTCTTCTGCCCTGGTGTAGGCAGACCACCTCATTTAAAGAGTGCCAAAACATGAGATCGAATATGAAAATCTGGTGGAAAGTGCAGTCAAAGTGACCCCTCCCATCATTGCTGGGCATTTTTAGGCTGAGCTGGCAGATTGAAAGGGAGAGTGGAGACAAAAAGGGAAAGGCCTGCTCTTAAACATGTAATGTGATCCGTTATTGATGTAGGACAGGTTTTATCAGGAGCTTCCCTCCACAGGAAGGGCGGAGGTCAGGGTCAGCTGTAGAGGAGACCCTCATCCTGTTGATGGATTGCTGTTTTAACCTTTTCCCCGTCGGATCGGGTCGTTTAAGCTATTAGAGCTCAACCCGATCCATCGTTCTGATGGCAGACCAGAGACTGTGGTTAAAGATTTAGATTTTTTTTCTTTTGCCGTTTGCATCTTAAGAAAGGTTTAAAGCTAAAGCAGATAAAAATACACCAAGAATGATCTCAACCTATAATGATTTTTGTTATGAATTAACTGCTTATAGTACAAATATATACATTGTTGTTTCATTCACAATAATACAAAATATTCCAGTCATCCTATTATAATTATTTGCATTTTATCTGACTTTTTTGCCAGTAACAGCGTTTCAATGAACCATAAAATTGTGCAAATTATTTGCTTAAAGGAAACACAGCAAGTCTTTGTGCTAGGTTGACGTGGGTTTTCTTGGCTGTACAGAAACACTGTTTTTGCATCACACAGCTGGATGCTACAGTTAATGGAAACAACTAAGAAGAAGACAGGAAGTGGTGAATGATGGTTTACTTTGTGTTTTCAGACAATGCACAGCTGACTCCACCAGACAGCACAATTCCTAAAATGTTGTGTGTCAATCAAACATGTTGAATCCATATCCATTGTGTAAAATCGTCAACTAAAGAGTAAAGATGTCACTGTCTCATATGATGGCTTATAGTTGATGAGCGCTTGCACCATGGCTAAATTATTGATATATTTCATAACTGTTTACATCCGTTGCTGCCATGATTTTTAATAAGTTATCGCATGAACAAGCTTACTTACATGTGATTTAAAGGTATTTTTAGTGCTTTTTCAACAATAAATAATTATCGACAAAGATTTGTGCACATTTTTAATGGAATCGTAGCTACTGATGACTCCACATCTAGACATCTCTACAGATGTTGCATTCAGTGGTACACAACAGTTTTCTTCTTTTAATTAGCTTCCTTCATCTTGTTATGATCTTGTGACAATACTGTCTGCTCCTGAGCTCCTCAACTAGCCCACTGGATAGTCATTCAGACTAGACAGCAGCAATTAGCAAGCACTTCTCAATGCAGCACTGGTAAAAATGTTAATAAAAGGTTAATAGAGGAGCAATGGTGATGATTTCCTGAAGGCAGAGCTTTCAGAAAGAGGAGTTTTTAAAGAAACAGAGGCCCAATTTCAAGGAGTTACATCAGGAAAAATATTATGTCATATTTGATATAGCATTTTTATAACAACTGATGTTAATATAGTTGCTTATTTGATTATTCTATAAAATGGCATTATGTGCCTAGAAAATGCATAAAACTACCCCTTTAATAGAGGAAGTTACTTTTTAACAGTGCCAGGCTGCTCTTTGTGTTTATTCATATGATTAAAGGACTTTAAGTGAGACAAAAAATGTGAAGATATCTGTAAGGAGGAAATACCTTTTTATGGTAGTTGATGGAAAATATGTTCTGTGATCAAATAGTTTCTTTAGAAATCAGAAAAATATTGCCTTGTCATCCTTGAAACCTGGAGTTTTGTAAAGTTAAAAAATCTTAAACTGCTAACTCATCTTTATAGAATAGTGCAGGGGATCAAACCAGCCTTGATGTGGATCAAGAACCAGTCAGTTTAAAGCTTCCACAAAAGGTGTCACATGTGAATTAAATCTCCCAATTGCCTCTTCACACACAAGAAATGCAGACAGTGCTGCCAAATGACCTTTTTTTATCTGTCATAAGAAGAAGAAGAAGAAGAAGAAGAAGAAGAAGAAGAAGCAGAAGAAGCGGGCTCATCCTGGTTTGTGGCAGAAAGCTAGGTGCCGCTGACATCTGCTTGAAACCGAAGCCCAACAAGCGTCTGTCTGCTTTCTTCTTTGTTGGAGCTGTAAAAGCCCGCAGACATCCGAGCGAGGCAAAGCCGAGACAAGATTTGAACTCCCGAGTCAAATTACAAAAAAGCAGCTGACATTAATATCACAGAGGAGTTGGCGGCTCCGTGGAAGATGCAAGGCGACGTCGGAGACGGGGGCCTACGTTACCCATCAGTCAGCTTTTTCTCTCTGTCGGCCATGTCGCTTCTTCACTTCTACTTTTCGCTTGGAATGAAACAAGTCTTGATGGGATTTCCTTCTTCGATTAGTCAAATGTTTTGACATTTTGAGGCTCCTGTCTTTGAGTCAGATGGCTTCAAATTCTCATTGGTACTGAACTTATTAGATAAAATAAAAAAAAATTTGCATATGCACATTTGTCGTCTTTTCATAAACCGTGGTGATTGATCGACAGGTGCCCGTTTAGACAGCTAATCGCTTTATGCAGACAAATTATCTCTGTGTCAAATGAGCTCCCAGGACACATGGGCTTATTATGAGGGTGTCAGCTTCACTTAAGATCTGTGGATGATTAACATTAGCTGACTGTCAGCAGCATCCGCTGAAGGATAACTAAGAAGATTACTTTAAATAGACAAGAAGTGTGTTCATACAGCAACAGTCAGATTTGTTAACTCTGCTGCAGAATCTAAAGTGGGTCAGAGTTTTGCCTGACCTCATCTTCATAGACTTGATGCTATGAGACATTTCTTCCTGCTCATAAGCTTGCTGTGTTTGCGGTGGTGTGACATTTATATTTTTTTGTGTGCTAAACAGTGCAGGTGCAGAAAATTACACATATTATTTTTATTTCACTTTTAAGGTCTTTAGCATGAAACACCTTCAGGTGTGAAATAAATAATGATGGTAGCTTCAACCAAACTTGTTGCCACGTTTAGGAAAAACAAAAGCAGTATGTGTTCTTCAAGAATATCTAAATCAATATCTAAAACATGTCAGTTTATATAGATTTTAAATTTAGAGGGGTGTGGTCAAGAGTGACATGAGTGGAGGGAGAAGAGCAGGAGCTGTGGTCAGTACTGAGACAGTTTTAGGCAAAATATTGCAGAACTAAACAAATCTAAACAAAAATATCATGATTAACACAGAAGCATAGAAATAGAAACCCTAATAAGATATTTAAAGAGTTTATCAGCAAAATAATTAGTCTATTTGGTGGTTAGTTAGATTTTCAGCTCATATTACGTAGTTCTGGCGTTCTGGGGAAAAGAGAGCCTATGTAGTCTCTTGAAGTCAAGAAAACTAAAATACAAAGATAGCATTTTCCAGCTAATGAATAAGTGGAAAAAGTTTCAATCCTGCAAGTTACGCTGGAACTGAAAGACTGTGCTAGATTTCTTCTTTTCATGTTTTAGAAAATATAAATCTGATTTATTGGTTTTTAAGATCAAACCAAGTTTTTACATAATGTAGAAGGTTCTGTTTAGTGTAGAAGGATTCCATTTACAGTTGATCAATTTAAAGACTCAATTAAAATGTACCTGAAAAAGATCCAGGGTGGGTCAAGAAGGTCCTGGGTTTGAATCCCAGCCTTGGAACTTTCTCATCCACCATTCGATGTCCCAACCTTCACGAGAATTACTCAGTGTCAATAGTCAGCTGTCATAATCTGAAGACCAACAGTGAAGACATACCACTTGCGTCCAAATTTGATGATTTGATCCAATTTCTTCCTGATATATAGGCTCCAACTCAAGGCTACCTTTACGGGCAACCAGACTCATGACTTTGAGTATTTTCCAAAGAGTTTGTACCAGAAATCTGGCTAGCATAAACCCAAGCCCTCTGGCAGTAGCTACTTCTTTCATTCTTTTCTGTATTTCTGGGCTTCTACCATGTACGTACACTGCTATTTTTACAAGTAGAAGACTTACATTTACAGATTGTGTTCTCACTTCCCATCCAATTTCTTTGTAGTTTAGACAAACTGTATGTTGGTCGTCAGTAGGAAACCCATCTGTGGGGAATGGCTAGCGGTCTGTGAGGCCCCGTTGACTTTAACGTTTTCTAATAGCTGCGTACATCATCCGACCTGATTTCCCGTCGGCTCAGATGCCGAATCGAGTACAACGTGTAATATAATGGGATTGTAGTCATGCTAAAAACCCTAGCCACTTCATGTTAACTTCTTTTATGTTGAAATAGGACAAGTGCCCTCTGAATATTGCATATCCTGCTATTTTCAGAGCTAATTCTCCATGTGATTGGGACACTGAAGGAAAGCAGTGATTTATTAAAAGTGGCCTGGGTGTTCTGCTTCATCAGGGTGATGTGACAGCCTGCAGCAGCACAGGCCCACTTGTCAAATAACATCGGAGAAAAGTCCTCTCTTCCACCTCCTCTCCGCCGCAGCATAGGTGGGTTTTTCTTCTTCTCCATGAAGCGATCTCTACTAATCACAAGGTGAGAGCCGACTCCAAGGTCCTCAGGTCGGCTGAAAGCAGTGTGCTCTTACAAGATTAGGCCGAGCGTTACCGAGAAGGAAGAGGCACTTGGATATAAGTGAAGCAGCGAGTAGGAGGAATTTGTAGTGCCTTGGAAGGCTCTGGTGAGACAATTACCGCTGGGTGCCAAGGCCAGTTTCAGTCCCCTTTCAGAAGTGCATGCAGGAAAACGCGGAGGGATAAACAGACATGTGACATATTTGAAAGTGAAGAGTTTGTCTTTTGTTGGCAGGTTTTCAAAGCATAAATAAAGGTTAAAATAGATGTTTTTGAAATCATGCACCATTGCTTTGGAGACATTCAGAAAAGGACACACTCTTGCTCTGGAGTGTCAGCTACGGTTTTATTTTCACAATGAAAATGCAACCTTTCACTGGATAAGAAAGATATTTGAACATGTAATTGCATAAAAGAAAATGAATATCTTGACAACAGTAACACTTCAGATATTTTAAAAGGCCAACAACTTGTTCTGTTTTAGCTTGTTTTTCATTTGTCTTTGTTAATTTTTGGTCGATTTAATTGGCATGTTTTCGTTTGGTCTTGATGGTAAATCTTATGTGTATATAATTAACTCTATAAATATCTTTATTTTATTCTAGAGCTTGAATTTCATGGTGTTTATCTTTTTGTTTGTCACGTTGAAAGGGGAACAGTTATGCACAATTCTTATTTCCATTTAGGTCTCAACTACTTCAAAAAACAGCCCAAGCACTTCAAAATCACCCATCTGTTTTTTGATCTTAAATTAATGTTTTTTGGTCTCTGGGAAAAAAGCCTCAGCTTTCAACACCATCAACCCACAGACCCTGGTGCAGAAGCTCTCCTCTCTTGGACTGAGTTCCACACTAGCGAACTGGATTCTGGACTTCCTGACCAGCAGACCTCAGACTGTGAGGATCCACAACAGCGTCTCCTCCTCTATCACCCTCAGCACTGGCTCGCCGCAGGGCTGCGTGTTGAGCCCCCTCCTCTTCACTCTGCTGATGTATGACTGCTCGGCAAGACACCCCAGCTGTTGCATAATGAAGTTTGCTAACGACAGTAGTGGGACGTATCACAGACCGTGATGAGTCCATATTCAGAGAGGAGGTGGAACACCTGGTGCAGAGAAAACAACCTCTGCATCAACATGAAGAAGACCAAGGAGATGGTGATGGATTTCAGAAGAGATCCCTGTACATAGGAGGAGCAGCTGTGGAGTTGGTCTCCAGCTACCAGCATCTGGCTGTGCATATATCCAGTGACCTCCCCTAGAGTACCAACACCTCTTGTCTGGTCAGGAAGGCCCACCAACATCTCTCCCTCCTCAGGAACCTGCGGAGAGCTGGACTTGGGAACTCAGTCCTGAGGAGCTTCTGTCGCTATGTGGTGGAGAGCATTCTCTGCACCTGCATCACTGTGTGGCACAGCAGCTGCAGTGCTGCTCAGAGGAAAGCTCTGCAGAGGGTGGTAAAGGCTGCACAGAGGATTGTGGGGAGCAGCCTTCCCTCCACCTCAGACCTCTGCACACCACGATGCAGGAGGAAGCCGCTCCTCATCACGACGGACTCCACCCATCCTGCACTCAGACTGTTCCAGCCGCTCCCCTCAGGCAGGAGGCTGAAGAGCATCCAGAGCAAAACCACCAGGCTGAGGAACAGTTTCTTCCTTCAGCCTTCAGGCTGCTGAACTCAAGCTGCACCAAATGCAGCTTCACCTCATAGCTTGAGACGCATAACAGACACAGACACATAGCTACATCACTTAATTTACTTTATGTTCATTTGTTTATTTTATTTCATTATTTAGATTTATTTATTTATTTATTTTATTTTTTTCTGTAGTAGATTTTTTTATCTGGGACCCGAGTCCAAATTTTGTACCACAAACTCCCAAGGTGGTATGACAATAAAAAACCCTTGAATTTTTAGATAATGAGATTTTGGTCTGCTCAGTTCTGCTTATTTTGAGCTGTTTTTAGACCCTCTGGTCACGTCCAAATATGGTGCTGCTGATCACATTCCCCCAAAATTAACATTTACTCTCACATGTGAAAATTGGTGAAAATAAATGACCAATAATACAACCATACTTCTTTGAAAAGCAGAAGTGGAGCCTCCTGCACAACCAACAAGAACGAAGTAAGTGGTTTCTAGATGGTAAGTCAACAACAAAATGTTTGCCTTTGCCAGCAGCCATTGTATAGCGCGCGCAGTGGTAACAGATTGGGCTTCATCGGGGTTGCTAGATGATGGGCTGTGCCTGCTTATTTGTGACCGATCAATCAGGAGGCTTTTGAACCGGTTCTTTTTCCAGACACCAAAACACATTAACATATTCCCAAAAAAATGGCTAAGTGTTTTTTTTTTTTTAAGTACGTTGACTGTTTTGGAATCAGTTCACACCCAAATGTAGTTACAGAAATGTGCAAATTGTGGATTTTTTATAATAGATCTCCTTTAAATACCTCTGATTTTTTTTAAAAAAGAGTTTAGAACTGCTTCTTAGTCCTAGTAGGACCCTGCAAATTAGAGAAAAGCCTGAAGTTTGCATTTATTTCCACATTAGAAAGAAGTCTATGTCCGATCCTGTGCGTTTCCATGAGGAAGTCAGCCATTGCAAGAAACAAGCTGTTGCTCACCGACTGTTGTCTGAACTGGGGACTTCAGGCAGGTGTGGACTCTGACATTTAGACCTCATTATTCTGGCGCTGCTGATCCCACCATTGTGAGCGATTAGCAGTGTCCCGGTCCCTCTGCTCAGGAAGGGGAGAATGGACAGAGTGTGGTGGGAATGGTGCCACTGATGAACAAGGACAATGCGGCGTCACTAACTACGCTGTCTAATTTGATTAAGCTGACGTGTTGGTGCCTCGGTGACTCTGTGGGTGTTCGCTGGGCCGCAGCTGACAGACAGCAGCGGTCAGCTTGGCAGGGCAGTCGGCTCTCTGGGCGAAACATTTTGAATCTCACTTTGTATTAAATTCTTATTTTAGGAATAAAGATAAGTTAGGTTGGGAACCTGATTCCAAGTGTTTTAATTAAACTAGATGTGGGACAAAGCTGTCACATGGGAAGTAATGGAGGGCTGCAAATTTAGATTTTTTTTTTTTACCAAAATAATTTTATTGAGATTGTTCACTTTAAAAATACAACATGTACTGGTCTGAACAAGCTTCTTTCAAAATTCCTACATGACTGGAACATAAAACTGTAAGATTGTTTTGTAACTACAACTAATCCAAGCTGGAGAAATGAAAAGCAAAATAAATGTAATTAACCAAAAACCAACAAACAAAAAAAATCAGCTTCTCAAATCAACGGGTGTAATTAAGCATTATCAAACAGATTGCATACAATGGTACACTTCTATTCAGAATGTCTAACTGCAGGTTCCTAACAGTCCAGTAATCCTTCTGCCAAGTCTAATTTAGATTTTTTTTGTCTCTTTATTTACTTCAATTTTATATAGCAAATGTTTTCCTTTATCTATCTTCTATTTTAATCAAATACATCTGTTAAAAAGGGGGGAAACTAAATCATAGATCTGAAATAAGAGTATACACAGTGGGAAAGAATGTAAAGTGTAACATGGAGTAAAAATTTGATGTGCAAATAATGTGTGACATATTTGGACAAGACAATTTCAGGGATTTAATAAGCTTTGCTTTTTTCTACTCCTTTTCAAACTCAATATAAAAAAATAGTTTTTATTTTTAATAATTAGAATGATATGTTGTTTGTTTTCTTTCTTTTTCTATTTTATCTTTGTCATTTTACATTTGAAATAAAATATTGCAGGTTTGTCTTGTTAAAAATGGGCGAACAAAAAACCCTGCCAGCAGTGTTTAAAACTGTTTTAAACTGTTTCCTTTACTGTTTGCTATGAACTTCAAGTATTTATGGTTGTTGTTTGTTTTTTTTGGAAAGGCATCATATAAGTGCAATGGTGTAGTTCCACTGTAGAAAAAAAAGGAGTAGCCTACATGTTCGCAAAATTATTTAAAAAAAGTTATTGTCATAAATTTACTCCTTCTTTTCTATCTACAATGGCCCCAATACACCATCACGCTTAAGTGCAAATTTTATTCACTTTTTTTATTATCATTATAATTATTTATTCGCATCAACCTACCACCTTGAGTTGGAAAATCTAATTTGTCCTGGGGGCCCCACAAAATCTCTTCAAGGACCTCATATGGCCCATGGGCCACACGTTGGACACCTCTGGATTAAACAATCCCAAAAAACTGGATTTGAAAAGAAATGATAATAACGCTTTTTATAAATATTCAAATGGTTTTCAGAGACTGTCCAACTGCGCTCTGATGAACAGTGGACAATGACAGCAGAGCCAAGCAGAGAGAGGGGAATAAGTAGCAGCAGAAGTGGATATTGACTAAAGCTGCCAGGAGCTGATAGAGGGAGTGAGTGGGAGTTATTAGTCTAAGTTAATCCAGGATGATCTGTTGCTCCGAGCAGACTCAGAGAAGTCAGATGTTGTGTTTACAGGTCAGCATCTCTGATTTAAAGCCTGCTGCTCTTGGTTTCTCTAATGCCCTGATGATATTGAATACAGTGTTCTGCACCTGAACCCACACTTGTAATTCAGCAGTGAATGGGACACGGTGATAAATTATTCAAGGGTTTGTTTTTTCCTCTCTGTTCATGTAAATGAAGGAGTTGGACTGTGTAACACTGTATGAATGCTTTTAATGATCACGTAAAATTAAGGAGGGTTTGCCAAATAGCTAAAGGTTGTATTATGTTTAATATCTTTTTGTTAAACTTGGACGATTCTCTGGGTTGAAAATCTCAGGATCTGCCCTTTGACTTTTGTGCATGATTTTGTTCTGTAGTTATCTGATGGCATTTTCACACCTGTGGTTTGTTTTCTGTGATCTGAGTCAATTGATGAGTTCAACTTTTTGATAGTACGGTATTCAATAAGCGGTCATTTTCTTAAAACTTCAATCAATCAAATGTTATTTGTATAGCACATTTCAGTAACGAGGCATTTCAAAGTCCTTGACATCATAAAAACACAACATACAAAGTCATAGAACACACAGTCAACATTACATTTTCAAAATCATGAGTTTTCTCTTGAATCAAGAGAATCCAAAACTACACAACATATAGGGCAACGTGTTTCATATTTAAAAAACAAAAACAAAACATTATATTCAAAAATGTTTTTGTGTCAGCTGTGTTAAGTACTGACTGAAAAATGTAATTGTTTCTTTCTCACATTATTAAACTGAAAAATATTTATAAAATGTAGCAAAACACAAATCTATTAGATTGCTAAATCCAAAAATGAAAGATGAAATTAATAAAATACCCGGAACAGTGGGTTTCTGGTTATTTTTTTCAGGCTAAAATTATCTTAAGAAGTATAATTTTTATGAAAATGTCCAAAATCTGGAATTGTAAAGGGTGATAAAAAAGAGGAAAAACTATTTTGAAAAGGAGAAAACTTAATCTAAAGTTAAATTGTGAACTTAGAGGCAATACAGCTGTATCCCTTATAAATTCATTTATAAATCAAAGTTGTCTTTTTTTAGCTTTATTTTATTGTACTTTTCAAACAAAAATGCTTCCAACGGGCTTAAAAATCAGAAAGGAACAACATGGAGATAAAAAAAAAAAACAATTACAAGGCTTTCCTATGAACAATCAAATACAAATACAAAAACAGACTTATCAAGGAGACACTTTTTAAGATAATATTTTGGGAAAGAGAATCCCAAAATCTATTTTGTTTATTTTTTCTAATCTGCAGAGATTCGTTTAGCACTTCAAGCTTCTACAAGATCAAGAACCACAAGTAACCCAACAAAGAGCTCTCAGGTGGTGAAGAGGCCCATATGATAAGAAATGGCAAAATCATTTAAAATTCCCTCAATGTGACAAGAACGATTGTAAAATCTGTTCCAAATGCAACAAGAATGAAGCACATGAGAAGTGAGAGCTCCTCTGACTCTCTGAGATGGGGATTAAGACAGATTGCTGATGTCATTTCTGCAAACAAAAACAAAAAAAATAGAAAATGAAAAATGTAACTTTCCAGTAGTTGGTGAATGCAGTCAGGAAATAACATTTGCTTTTCAAGACAAACAATTTCAAACAAAGCAAATGCTGTAACCACATTGGAAAAAGTACCTCTTCCTTTGGAAACAGTGAACAGAAATATGGGCCACTACCAGAGTAATACAATATTTTCTCCTCTTTTAGAATGAAATAAAGAAAAGGGTGTAGTTTATATGATTATATGGTTCAGTGATGCAAAAGGTCTTTAAATGCATGTACTCACAGACTGCATCAATATTCAGAAAATGTTGACCACTGAGTAAAAGGTCAGGCTTTGCTAGAAGGTGTTATTAAATTTCACAAACAGCAGAGACCAGTTGGTTTGGAAGAGCAGGAAATTAGTCTCTGCTTCATTTCTTCTCCATCTTAATGCAATAGCAGCTGATTTGCGCTGCGCCTGGAAATGTAAGAACAATTTGAACCAATTTCTCGCAACATTCTTCTAGACTGGTCAGGTTAGAACTTTGTGTGGATAACATCATCAAACAATTGGGAAAGGAAAAATGAAGAGCTTGACGCCTTAACGTTTTTGTCTTATTTTTTTTTATTGGCAAGGAAAATGTTATTCTCCACAAATAATAAAAGCTTGATGGAGAAAAAGGGCAAACCAAGGAGATGAAGCCATTTTTATGCTTTGTTTCAGGAGTCTGCTAGCAAGAAACACCCAGGAGACAGACAGGCTTTGAGAACCAGTTTGGAACAAAAAATATGTAAAAATTTATCAGTTTTACATTCGTCTCAGGATCTTATTCTGTGAATTTTAATCCCATTAAAGTCCTATGCAAGAATTTGGAAAATGCAGCATTTTAAGAAGTTTTTAACAAATAAAAAGAAACTTATTGTAATATTACATTTCTTTTTAAATCTCAATTCATACATTAAGGAATTATGTTCAGGTATTTATTGTCTCTATCTTGATTTCAAGGATATGATTAAAGAACAACTGATGCACTAATTAATCTATTCATTCATCTCTTGTAAATAAGTATGTTTCCTGGATCTATTTAAATAAAAAACTTTGCTTCTTAGAAAACATCTTTAGCCAAGATCTTCCACCGCAGGTATAAAGACAACTATAAGATTCAAAAGCATTTTTGTAAGTATGACTTGATGAAAGAGGTAGAAGTCTCTGAAATACGTGCATCAAAAATGACAGCATAATTAATACAACCTTGAAGATTTACATTGGGCGACCACTAAAGCTAATGTGAAAGCTGTTATTGTGAAAAAACTTGCAGTAGATCCCAGTATTTGCATAATTTATGAAAAACAATCATTTGTGAATCACAAAAAAATACAAATGCTTAAAATCCCCTTTTAAAAGATCTTATTTTAATAATTCAAAAAACAAATATACCTTAAAGTATAGGAATACTCACAGTGGAAACCGTCTTAATGCTACCACTGAAGTTAACATTCATGATCTTCCTTAGCACCACTCTTGGGAGTTCAGCCAATCAGCAGAAAGGAAAACAAATAACATTCCTGGATTGGATTTCACCACCTAATAGCGTATCAGGTAGAATTGTGCCTCAGTATTTCAACTTCCCGACCTTTTTATTTTCAATAATTTTATGTAAATATCCACATATGAATGCATATTGTACACTCCACAGACAAATCTGCAAAAACTAAACTTTGATCTTAAGTTTGAAGACAATAAAACGGGTTTGTGAGAAGAAAAGGCACTAAAACGTTCCTACCAAGTGATATAAAATAACTCGGGGTAACATATAATATGGGAGCAAACACACATTTTTTTCAGAAGTTGTATTGTTTTTAACAGATAAACAATTCCTTCAACTCAATATACCTTTAAACTGGGTGTAAATTTGGGTGAAGAATAAATCATATGCAGATTTCCTGTCAGTCATAATGTCTCATATTTTTCCAGATCAACACCAGCAGAAATGTTTCAGGGCCGTTATTTTCCTGCGCTGAGTGATAACGTCGGCCCAATGTCACCGTTAGCTCAGTGTTGGGATTAGATTTTTATCTTGTGTGATCAATTTGCACCTGAAACTTAAGATCTCATCTGTATTCAGCTGCTATCTTTAAACCCATGTCTGACGATTCCTTTATTTGCATAAACACTGGATATTAAATTCTATTTCGTCTTGGTTGTGTTCGCAATTTTCTCAAACCCTAATAGAAACAGAAATATATTAGAAAGTGTTTGCTCTGGTATCACGATGGAGGAATTGATGTATGGACATAGATGGATAGTTTAATAATCCCATGGGAAATTTAACACTTGGTCACAAACATGTAATTAAACTTAGATTTACAGCTTTTTGCTATGACTGCAGTTCTTTAATAAATTAGATTATTGTAACGTTCACTATGAGTTCAGGCGACTTTCTTGCCTCTGATATTTTTGCTAATATCGCTGAACATCTGGTGGGTTTTCAGGTCATACTTCAGTATAATTTGCTTACAGAATATTGATTGATTGATTGAACTGAGGTTGAAGAAGCATCAGTGGAAGTCTGATTGAATTGGGAGTGATGTTGGTCTAGACTGCGTTCTGAGCAGACGCTCTGCCGCTTCCTGTTCAAAGCCGTCTTCCAGACAAACAGGTCTGCCTTCTGTACGCTTATCGCTTTTATCTGAAAAAAACACTCATGATAAAAGCCAAGACTACTCATGACAACAATAATGATTTAATACAGATACTCAATTATCCCCATGTTCTCTAATTTCAGGATTTAAAAAGATCTGATCAACCAGTAACAATATCAGCATTAATTCATAGGACTCAAGCAGTGGAGCCCACGTGCTCTGAGATTAATATTTAGTGGTTACTTTTTTGCTGAAATCATTGTTCCATGAATGTTTAATGCTGAAGATGGAGGTAGCGTGAGGATTTTCTAAAAGCAAATGATGTTCTACATTAGCATGGGAAGTCAGTGGAGAGAGAATTTTTTAAAACTATTTAAATACTACTTAAGTGACATGGATCCACATATGGAAGACTGACGCAGCCAAAATGTGTTATAAAAATAGAAATAAGTAAATGAATTGATAAACTAAGTAGTGTGGCAAAGATTGCAAATAAAACAATAAGAACATACACAACTTTCAATTTTCAACAGTATTAATTTAAGACTTTTTCTCTTTCCTCTAGTTTTTTTCTAATTTGTGTCATATTGTGTAGTTATTTAATACTTTTTGGATTTCTATTTGGGTCTCAACTCCTTCTAAAAACAGTAAAGTGCTCTTAAAAAAACACCAAGCCTTTTATTAACAAAAAGTTAATGTTTGTAGTGTTGGTGTTTTGAAAATGGGCCATTTCAAAACACTCCCAATTGAGTCGCAATTGATGGGCACTGCACTGTTACCTAGTAACCACAGCGGAGCTTCAGTTAGTTTGGTCAGCAGGTTTTACCTCTGTATACACTGTACAATGGCTGCTGGAGAAGACAAGTGTTTTGTTGTTGACTTACCATCCAAAAACCACTTGCTGCAATTGTTGTTGGTTATGCAGGAGGCTCCACTTCTGCTTTTCAAAGATGTACTGTATAATTGTGTATAATTGTGCAACTGGAGCTATTTTCACATGTGAGAGTTAATGTTACTGTGCTGTAACATTACCATTAAGTTAAGGGGACGTTACCAGCAGCAGCTTAGTTGGATTTAAAGTGATACCATAACATACCAACTTTATTTATAAAGCACTTTAAAAACAACCAGATCTGATACAAAGTGCTTTACATTAAAACACAACATAACAATGTAAATAAAGTCTCACATGTGTTTATGTGACCCTAAACGGCTTATTCTGGTTGAACTGAGCAGCTTAACATCTCATTATCTCATTATTTAAGACATATAATGAACACTTTTTGTAATGTTTATTACAAAAAGTGTCATGAACATGTTTTGTGTAGCCCACAGACCTAACCCAGCCTGTTCAAGGCAGCATAATAAGGGACCTTTAATGTAATAAAAATGGCTCTGTGTGCACTGTACCATTGATTTATTTCACAATATTAGAAAGGCCTGAGCTGTACATTTGGAAATATATTTCTGGTGCTGAATGCTTGAGTTTTCATCATGTTCCTGATTATACAGCACAGGAAGTCAGAGACTGAAAGGCAGAGCAAAAGGCAAATGCAGGGCCACCCGCGCTAATTCCCTGCCCTGCAGATTTGCCCCACAGATTCACCTCTTAGCTAAAGGTCACCAGCTGGAACTGTCTCAGTCGGCTCGGGGGAAATGCACATGTGCTCTGCTGATGCGTTTGAAGCTCCAGGAGGGCAGATAGGATGAGGGAAGGTCCCCACAGACAACAAGGAAAACCCCTGACCCTCTGTCTTGACAGGCAGCTTTGGTTTCTTGTGAAGTCCCTGTGCAAACCTGCAGGCAGAAGACCAGGAATCATATTATATATTTTGTGACAGAAATACATAAACAGGATTTAATATCTTCTTAACCTTGTCAATTTGATGCATCTTGAAATATTTTGGATCAGCAGTACTTTTCTTCCTACTGGCAACCTTGTTGCTTGTTCAGGGGGAAACATTCTAGCGATTATTCTGATGATTAGTTGGATAAAAATAAATTATATTCTGCAGATTTTTCATTTTAGACCACCACCTTTGTAAAAAAAAAAAAACTATAAAAGCAGTTATAGACCACTAAAAAGGAAGGTTTTTTTAACTTAGTCAATGAAATCCTCGTTTGAAAACACCCTTTAGTTTATATTCAGATTATCTTTTATGTGCGACAGAAAAAGTGGTAAATTGATTTTCACTGCACTGTAAGAGGTACGATGGACACCAGGCGGGTGAATATGAACTGGTCTCGCTTGTTTATTGCACTCTCGCAAACAAACTTCTTTCATTTACCCCATGTCTGACTGCAAGCAGCTTCTGATTTGACTTAAATGACAAACTACATGACGGATCAGAGAGCAGAAAGTGAGTTTTCCTCTGGTTACTTTAATGGTTCCCACCGAGTGCAGCAGGTGCCAGAGCTTGAATGCGGCAACACTATTTTCTAGCTGTTTATTTTTCATTATTAACACAACACAACAAAGCTGTGTTTTTGTGGCTGTGGCTGTGAGGGTGATAGCAAACAAACGAGGAGCTGTCTAGGAAAGCTGGAGAATTTAAGGGGTCCTGAATCAGTCTTTTTGGTCCCAGTTTAGGTGCTTGGAGAGAAATGTTCAAGATACTTTTTACCAACAGAAAGTTTGAAAGAATTGAAGTCTTGGTGACCCTGTGGACAAGAATACACTTTGTCTACTGCCAACCAGATTGGGGATTGGGATGGAGGTCTGGGCTGGGTTTGGAGGTTTGTGTGGAGTCAAGGGTGATGACCACGTGTCCTACTCCTACCATGAGTCATTTGTCTTAGTCGTGTCACTTTCCCCATTCGAACATTAGAAGAATTGGTGTGTATTTGACTCTTGATCCATGCCTTGGTTTTCTGTCATCATGACGGCTGCTGCGCTCCATGTTCACAGTCAAGCCCCCAGGCAGATGGTGCAGAACGCAATGGCACGTCTGGTGTTCCATCAACCAAAAAGGACACATCACCTCATTATTCACTGACCTCCACTGACTGCCAAATGTAATTTAATTCACTAACACCCTCCCAGACTCTGTATTGCAATGGGACTGTTAACCCTTGAACTTTTTCTTATTTTGTCACGTCACTAAACCACAAATGTGTGTGCATTTTAATGTGTTGTTCTACAATTAATGTGGTAGAACAACACAAAGTAGTGCAGGATTGTGAAAATAAAAGAGCATGGTGCATGGGTTTACTTTCATCACAAGATTTATGCTGACTTCTACCGGCTTTGGTCAGCTAGTGACTGATTATTTTGCTCATTCATTTTTTTCTACATCACTCAAGCTCCATCAGATTGGATGGAGAGCATTTACTAGCATAATTGTTTAACTTATGCCATGGATTCTCAATTAAAATTGCTAACAGACTGACTGAGCCATTATGGACCCCTAATTTAGACCATTTCCTTGTAGATCTCTTGAACCACCAGAGTTTTTAAATTTGCACTCAATGTCCAGTTTTATCCTTTTAAATAGATATAACCAGTGGTGGGAACCACTATCTAAAAGGAAGTTCTACTAACTGAAGCACAAATCGTCAGCCTAAGAGCATAATTGCCTAAATCCTAACTTAGGCAATTATGCTATAAGGCTGACAAAATCATAAACATGAATTCCGCTAAGGCTAAAGAGCTACACCAACTTTGTATTCAGCAGATGCCAGTGCTAAAGTGCTATCTATCTTCAACTATATTGATACCTTGCATGTGTTCATGCAAGGTATCAATACATGAGGTATAATAGGGGAAGCTGTGTGTGCTAAAAGTTTTCAAAGTTAGTGAAAGCAGTAGAGGAAAAATGTCCTCCACTATTACCATGTTAGTGAAAATGTTCCCTCCACTGGATGACTCTGTCATCAGCAATACACGTTTTTAATACAAATCCGCCTCCATTTGTATTTGTAACCATGTAATATTCTTTCATTCCCATCCAGACTCCTAACAGTAACATCCAACTGGGTCAAAATAACCCCCCGTGTTACCACACTGCACTTCTTTGTTCCTTGTATTCTAGACTCAATCTGTCAGTTTCTTTGTTTCCACTGACAAGTTGTCTCAGTTTGCTTTTAAAGTGACTAAAATTGTACCAGATCACTCCTCCAGATGACTGAGATCCTTAGTGAATCCTGCACTGATTCCAAAAGCAATATGCCTGTATACTTTACCAACAAAAGGTCGTTAGCCAATAATCTAATAACAAATATGAGTTATTTAGAAATCAGGACAATCAAATTAGAAAGTTCATCTTTGCAGAAGAGACACTATAGGAATCTAGGTGGCTTGTTTATTAAACTACAGTACATTTTCATGTTCCTTTTCTATCCTAGTGAGAAGATCTATCTATGAACTTGCATTTTTGTAATGCTTCCTTTGGGACGTTTATTTTCAGTCAATTCATGATGTATTAGTGTTTTCACATTTGGGAGTGCAATAGACCTGGTTTGATTGGGGACACATTTTTAACATTTGTTACATTTTCAGCTGGTGTGGTTTGCGTCAAACAAACCAAACCCTTTGAAAAAGCTGTTCCCCTCCTCGCCTGTGGTGGCGATGCACCAAGAGGTCTCCAGTTCAGGTGTACATTCAAACCTCACCAGAGTTCAAGTCAACTAAACCAAGATCCAAAATGTGATCGTGAAGTCGCACCTCCCCAAACTAACAGGCAAACCGAGCTCAAACTAACTAGAGCTGGATGAAAGCGGACTAAACGCGGCTGGTCTGAATGTAACCTAAATCTGTTTAGTTTACTTGTTTGAGGTATTTCAGGACATGAACATATATTGATTTCCTATACCTACATTCCAAACTAAAGTTGGGTTTGTTGTCCAGCCTTGGCAAGAACTACAGCATAATGGAAAAAAGAAATTTACTCACCCATTCTAGTTATTGATTTCATGTGTTCCAACCTCTGGGAGCTTTAAAACAACCTTAATATGTCTGAAGTTTGGATTAATATTTATACCATTTATGCACAACAATGAGGGACCTGAAGAAGTCTCTGTGAATAATTTGTGATCTGAAGCTTCTGAAAACCTCTAGACATAGGCGTAGGAAGCGAGGGGGACGGGGGGGACATGTCCCCCCAATATTGGAGAGAGCCACATTCGTCCCCCCCAAAAAATTTCACCGCAGTTGCGAAGAATTTTAAAATCTTCCACTCGCGTGCTTTTATTTTGAAGGCGCACTTCAGCGCATTCAGCATCGCGCTTCCTCCTTCCGCCCCAACCAAGTAAAGACAGCAGAGAAACTCCGGTTGAATGAGGTAAACAATCTGTCAGGAATGTTGCCATGAATATCGCTCATTTATAACATCTTGTCAGTTTACTTTCATATATAGAGCTTAATCTTTTTGGTTAAGCCGTTTTAATTCTGCAATAGTCACAAGTCCAAAGTTTTACTGCTAACTGTGTTTAAAAGTTAGCTAGTCTAGTCACAATGATTTAAAACGAAACAGCAGTAAAATGATCGTACTCGACCACTTAACATGTATTTATATTATATTATGTTATATTATAGTATATTATATTATATTATCAGTTATTCGTGAAAATAGGGACAAAATGGGTTTTAATTTTCCCATAATTTTTTGTTATTTCTCAAATTTATGTAGCCTATATAAATATGTCAAATAATGTTTTGGAAATGTAAAGATGCTAAGCTGCAGGCTCCCAATTGCAACATTTTTTTTTAAAAATTACATTTTTAATCAACCTGACCCAGAACGTTGTCATCACCATCTGACAAAAATAAATAAAAAATAATTTTTAATGACCCTGTTAGTGATATTTTTACTCATTTTACAGACAAATGCTTCTCA
>CAEGAF010084089.1:0-14521 GCA_903067075.1 Micropoecilia bifurca | reverse complement strand
CACACACACACACACACACACACACACACACACACACACACACACACACACACACACACACACACACACGCACATATATATATATATATATATATATATATATATGATGCTTATTAGCTTGTCAACTAATAAGCATCAATTAAGTATATTCTATTCTATTTACGTCACTGTTATCTCTATTAGCATTTAATGTTTAGCTGTGGGCCTCGAACATGCTGTATGCTGTCAGAGAGCTGCAGAAGACCAAGGACTTTAATTAAGAGTTTAATCAGGAGCACATAGTAACTCATTTAATCAGAACCAGGAACACATAGTAACTTTTGCAGCAGAATGACGTTGAATTATCAGCGCTGATAGCAACTCATCGCTCTGAAATACAGATTGTATTAAAGAAGAGAGAAATGATGCAGCTGTTATCAGCTTTCTGATGGAGCTGCAGTTTTGTTGACAGTGTGAAACACCAGAACTACAGAATATTAGTAATAATAATATAATATCAGCTGATCTGAGTCTTTATCATTATGTTTGAGTCAGCAATGAATTTCTAAAAGTTATTTTAGTCCAACAGAACTAGAACCTCTATGCTCTCCATTGCTGAGTGTCGCTGCAAACATCATGAGAGTTGAACAATAGGTGGCTGCTGCTCATGTCCCACCCACAATGGTGAGAAACAGATATCAGAAACGTTCACTACCTGGGGTAGAACAGAACTGCATATTAACTGGTTGGTGCGCGACGTGCCAGTGGAAAACGTCTTAAAGCGTGTGGTGTGATCAGGTCTGTGTGATGGGGCCTGGCACAGCAGATCTGTTTGTGCAAAGGTCTGATATGGACCTGGCTGCTTCTCACCTCCTTTAAATGTGTCAGGAGTTGACTGTGGTTTTTTTGGTTGTTTTTGTTTTTTTAACAAACAGCTGAAACAGGATTCCTATCTGGGGATAATTCAAATCTATACTATTTAGAGTTGCTCTTGAACCATAATAAAAGAAACAATCAATATTTTGATGTGTAATGATGGCACTTGGTAAAATGTAATGTAACATGTTAATTTATTTAACATGTTAATGTGGTAAATTACATAATTATTATCAATAATTGCTATGATTGATAATTGCCACTGCGTCTGGGTCCGACCAATTTCTGATGTGAAGCGATCGCTGAACTGTTGGTTTTCTTTTACATTTATTTCTTGTTAATGGCTGTTATGGTCTTGCAGGAATAAGGAGTGCCCTACCTGCCGTAAGAAGCTTGTTTCTAAGAGGTCACTCCGTCCCGACCCCAATTTTGATGCTCTGATTAGTAAGTAACCACACAGAAAAACAACTTTGTATCTTTAATTCTATTTGAATAACACATCTTAATCGAGTAGAACTAAAGGTGTTTATAAAATCATTTAAACATTTATTTTCTGACATTCCTTTTAGATTTTTTTCTTTCTAAACAGTCTGTCCTTTTATATTTATTTTGTATTTAATGGATTGATTTATTATGCCTGCAATATACATCTATTATTCATTCAAATGGGAAAACTTTGTTTTTCTCAAATTCTGCAAGTTGAATGCACAGTGCAAGTTCTGTAAACTTACAGTAAATCTTAGTAAATCAACCCTTCAAAGGTTCATGTACTTTAAAAAGTTGGAAGTAAACTAATAAAAGAGCCCAAGTTGTTTCTGTATACCCAATGTGCAGCAGCTTAATTAATGACCATTAAAACTTCTATTTAAAATCCTGACTTTATGAGGAAAAAAATAACATTCTAAAACCCTAAAATACTTGCCACAATGTCAAACACTTGTTAGAATTGTAGTGTATATTTACACCAGGAACACTGAAGAAATGTGTTAGTTCAGCTGAATAGCTGCACAAAACTCCACAGTTGCTATACGTAAGTCTAGCATATTAAACAGGTTCTTGTTTAATTTTAGGTAAGATTTATCCCAGCCGAGATGAATATGAAGCCCATCAGGAGAGAGTTTTGGCTCGCATTAGCAAACACAACAATCAGCAGGCTTTGTCCCACAGCATAGAAGAGGGGCTGAAGATACAGGCAATGACCAGGTAAACACAATCACTGAGACAAAAATGGCAGAGATGCTACATGGTGGGTACTAGGTGTTTTTCTCGTTGTCAGGCTACAGCGTGGCAAGAGACACACAGTGGAAAACGGTAGCGGAGCTGAGGACAACGGAGACTCCTCCCACTGTAGCAATGCGTCTGTCCACAGTAATCAGGTATGTCCTGGTGTACAGCAATAAATGCGTATGAATTAACTGTATGGCATATGTTGTGGTATAATGGTTGCAGAATGTTCTCCAATCACATGTTGTGTTTTTGGTGCTGGTTCCCCAGGAGGCCGGACCGAGCATTAAACGCACCAAGACTAGTGATGACAGTGGTTTGGACATGGACAATGCTGCTGAGAACGGGGGGGGAGACTCTGTGATTGATGGAGGAGCTAGTGAAATAGAGCTGGTGTTCAGGCCACACCCCACCCTGATGGAGAAGGATGATGGTCAGAACAGGTGTGTTCACCACTAAACAGAAGCTTCTGAAGTTGGTGACAAGCACACATTTACATCTGATTGGTAATTGTGATCTGACTGTGTCTTTACAGTGTGGAGTTTGTTCCTCGCTACATTAAGACCTCTGGTAACGCCACTGTAGATCACCTGTCTAAATACCTGGCAGTCCGGCTGGCTCTGGAGGAACTGAGAAGAAATGCTGAGGCCAGTCCTGTTAATGTTGAAGCAGCATCAGAGAAACAATACACCATCTACATACCTACTGCTGGAAATCAGTTTACTGTGAGTACTCTGATGCTCAGGATCATCGCTAACAAAACAGTTTAAAACCTCTTAAGATCACATTCTAAATATCGCTAATGTTCTTTGGTTGTCCTGATCAGTTGGATGATCCTCACACAGAATTATAGGTTTAGGTTGGACATACATGGCACACAACAATATTTTGCATAAAGACCACAACACAGACATGCATGCTCCCTTTAAAAGATCATGCATGTCTGTGTTGTGATCCTTAGTGACCACAACAGACATTTTTGGTCAAAAACGGTCAAAAATGGTCAATCTCAACCTCCCATTGTATGGTAGGATTTTTCAACTGATCTTGCATCAGGTCAGTCCGGGTCTTATTCCTTTGTATCCAGTGAAGCCTGTGATCTTACCAAATCCACCCCTTCAATAATAGTAATAAGATGTTGATACTTTCGTGAAAAGTGATCTGGCTAAAGGAAAACCATCGAAATTTTGCTCAGTGTGTCTATAAAGTCCTTGTTGGTCCTGGTCTTCTTCAACCCATAGGTTGAAGACACCTATGGTTCTTCTATCTAATCATAGGTTTGATTAGATGGGGTTAGATTTCAATCTAACAATGGGTTGAAATCTAATCAACCCATTGTTACGACTGGTCTAGGGGGGCCAGGTGGCAACATGATGGATCCATAGTCCTCAGATCTCAACAACTGACTCACAAAGTCCAACAGTTGATAATTATGGTTTATTTTAAAAAGAGGTATTTTTGATAAAGGTGTTACAAATGGAGTACTTGGCTTCAGAGTGAGCTATCACCGAAAACAACAAACAAAAGGAAACGACCTAAATAGTAACAGAAACTTACCTAATCAAAAGTAAATAAACCAAAGGACAAAAAAATCTTACCTTCCTAATTTAGGAAAAACATGAGACAACTGAGGAAACATAGATGGCAGCTCAGTCCTACACTCCAGAACTTAACGCATGTGAGCAAAGGGAAGCGGCGGGTCAGTGGAGATGAGTCCAGGATGGAGCACAGGAAGTCGGCGTCAGCAGCCTTTATGTCCGTCACCTCCGGTACGCAGCCATTGGGACGTCTTCTTAGAACCAATCAGGGACTCATTATTTATAATCAACTTTACGACGCTGGTCGTAACACCATTGATTAGATTTCTAATCAATCTGGAAATCTAACCCATTTATTGATTTCTTCAATCTTTCTTCAACCTATGGAAAGAGGTTGAAGGCCAGAACCTCATACCCATATGAGGCAACATGAATAAACATGTGATATTGTTCAGTGTCTCGGTGGCAGAGCTTGTGCTTCATACGCCTGTTTAACTGTTCATCTCTGTTCACAGGTTCTGAATGGTTCCTTCTCCCTGGAGCTGGTCAGTGAAAAGTACTGGAAGGTCAACAAACCCATGGAGCTCTACTTTGCCCCCACTAAAGAACACAAGTAAACATGCATAAGATACATAACTCCATCCACTTTTGCATAAACATACCCAGTTGTTGGAGGTGAACAGATGGACATGGAAACAGCTGCACACAATCACAAGCAGAAGAATGTGTGCCTGACAGAGACGATGGGGTTTGGTGAACCTTCAAATGGACTATTCATATTCCTATGAATAGAAAAAACATTGTTGTTTTATATTTCGTGAATCTTTGTCTCCTGTTAGACAGCAGCAGATCAGTACAGCAGATCACACCTCAAACAGCAAGTGTAGAGCTTTTCTAAAAACGGGCTTCATGCATTGGCTGAATTGGGAGATTTAAATGTTAAAGGGAAAAAAATACTGCATATCTTTCCCCTGTATATTGTGAACTTTGTTTTCAGTGACACACACAGCAATGTTGGTCATCTTTTCATGTCTATAAACGTATTTGTCCAGAAGGTAGAGCATATTTCATTATGAAACTGCTGTTAAGATTCATGCCTGGGAAATGAAGAAAAAACTGTTGAAGACACAAATTCTGCTCAATTATCCAAATCCTCTGTTTCCAAACTGTATATGTGCATGCAAGATGCATGTTAGCTGTGTTTAATGTCTGTACTTTGAAAATTAGTACAGACATTACTTCTGCAGTGTCTGTATTTTTTTTTTGAAAAAGCATTTTGAATATATGTGCTTGAATCTTAAAGACCTGCTTGACATTTGGTCTAAATGTCAAAAGATTCTTAGGGAGAATCTGTCTCAGGGAATTTTCCCTTAACCTTATAATGATTAAAATGTTCAGAGTAAAATTTAGTGTCTGAAATGGGATTAGTTAGAACCCATGAAAACAAGTTGTTAATTTTGATAATTGTGAAATTTAGGATTTGATTTTTGCTTGAGTTTGACTTTTCTAGAGTGAAATTTAAATGACATGGTTTCCACAAAATGTTCAGTCTGCTGAAGCAATGATTTGGAGTTCCATTGATTTTGGTTTGCCTCTTTTGTCACATGTTATGGTAAAGTATGAGAAATTCCAAATGTGTGAGATCTGACGTGATATTTGTCATCTGGAAAGACTGACTTGTTTTGTTTGAGTATCGTCCTTTCTGTTGTCCTGATCTGTTGCCATAGAAACAAACTGTCTTAAAATTTGTGGTGGCTCATCCTTTTTATAAATGTTTTGTAACAGAGAGGAAGCTGTGTGTATTATTCAAGGGTGGGATGGTTTGGGGAGTGTTTTTGTTGGACCACTACAGTATTAATGTTCCACAGAACTTGTGTTGTTTGTTCAGCAGTGACAGAAGATTCTCACAGAGCAACATTCTGTGTGAAATAAAGGATTTGAACAGAATTCCTCGAAAAAGAGAATTTAGGAGAATTCTAGTTTGTCCGAAAGCAAAGGACACAGGGGCTTGTTTAAGTGGAGAAGAACAATCTCAAGTTATTTTCTTTATTTGCTCAAAGAAGGAAGTGTTGTTATGACTTCAATAAATAAGATTCAGCTGGTTCAAATAGGAATCTAAGCCACAATCAATTGCAACAGGCTGCGCCACAATGTTTTCAACATGTGTGGCAAGTTGAGACTTGAACATTTCAACTCTCACACACTTGTAATTCATTGATTACTATAATGCATGGTCCAGGTCCACAAAATAGAAGTGAAGGAACAAATTAGTGAAATAGCAAATTGACCCTGTTCCTTCCAGAACCATCAGCTGAGGAGCTCTGCAGTTTTGGGGAAACACTTTTTCAGCTCATTGAACGGGACTTTTGAAGAATCTCAGCGCTGATGCAAAAATGATCTGAGCACAAAGAAGGCACATACATTTCACATTTCAAGTCAAGATTACACACTTAAAACAATGCAGTTTCATAAATAAAGCAACAAAATGTTGCTAGATTGTATTTTTATTACTAATTTTAACTTGTCAATCTAGGAAAACTTTTTTTAGGTAACATGTATGAGCATAGAACTTTTTAATTTTGAGTTAGTAGTCTTGGATAAATGAAGCCCTCTTTGCTATACCTTTCACATTAAAGGACACCTGGATTTTGTACATAACCCAACCGTTCCCTTCACTGTAGAATTTTAAAACCAACATAGCCTGTTTCGTGCAAAAAATGTATCTGGGTGACTTCCTTTTCACAAATATTGGGATATCTCCCCTGATATTTGAGTGCTGGTCTGTTACAGCACACAAAGTGTGATACAGCTGGGAGTTTCTAATATCAGACCAGATATCAGGAATCGAACAGAAAATATGTAATATTCTGTTTTGAGCTTTCAGACTGAAGACTAAAAAGGAAGATTTTTTTTCTCTGCTGGAAAAACTACTTGGATTCTTACTGTGGAGATGTTTTCATCCATTATTGTGCCAACTGTGAACCGGTGAGGGTTACTGCCCTCATGAAAACTGTCTGTTGTGCTTTATGAAAGAGAAAATGTGTTACATTCTTGTTGGATTTGGTACCAGTGTGTGTCTGTGTGTGTGCATTTGTACTGGTTATTTTCTGGTTGGACAATAAAATCTCACCTGTACGTTTAACATAAAACTTAATGCTTACTGTCTAAGAGAAGGCAGGGACTGTAGATGGATATAAATCTGAGATCTTCCACATGTTGACTCATTTTTTGATTAAAGCTTAAAGCCATCTTAACTACATTCCAAGTTAAGATGGCTTTGTATATTTTAGAGCTTGGCGTAATTTCTGCCACCGATTTTTCTAAATGAATGGCAGAAGAATGGAACTGGGTCCTTCCATTCCTCTGCAATGGACAACTGTCATCCACCTCTATGGAAGCTATAGCGACTGGGAAATCTTAATATTTTTAGATTGTTGTTTAATAACAATTTAGTTTTAAATACTCTCATTTAAAACTAGTAATGATCTGACTAGATAGTGGATTAAAAATAATTTTAAATATCTTTAAATTTGAATGAAATATTTCTGATTAGTCTGAGGATTACAATGGGATAATACTTGAAAATTCTCAGTTTTGAATAAATTAAACTACAGAAAAACAATAATGTGCTAATGGAAAACAGTAGTAGACTGATACCTTGACATCAAGGAGAAAGGTGTGTTTTGTGTAGACTTGGATAATTGAAGACATTAAAGCAGCTTCCACTCCATTGTGTGCTGGAGTGGGATGAGTTATGAAATGGAATTATGTTCACTTTCTGGTGAGATGACTGGTGAGGGCTTCCTTTAGGCTTCCGTCATGTGTGGTTATTGGGAGTTAGTGGTTATGATGTGACGCATATTAGGAGTCACCTAATAATCTTGAGGGGCATGTCTAATTCTTCATAAAATTAAGAAAGTTATAGACTTCAATGACCACCTTTTTCATGAGACTGTCTTGAGAAAACAGTATCTTGGGTCAGAGCTTCTTCAGCATGTCTCTTGTAGCAGGACTTAATGGTCTTCTAGAGAACTTTTATGTCAACAGCCATCATTTTCAGTAACAATTTGAAGAATCTGAATTAATGATGCATTCAGCATCATGTTGTATATCATCAGACGGGTTTAAATCTGTATGAATCAAAGATTCCCATCACCAAAAAATGGCTTCCTGTTAAATGGATGTGGGACTAAAGTCACGTCACCAATTGACCTTCTGAATGTACTAGCATCACTGTAGGTACAAATTCTGTGCTTTAAAGCACAAATAAACCTTTATTTCTGGTTGTTGATCAATATTTTCTTTTTAACCAAAAGAAATATTGATCAAGACAAATAAATGACTTCCTGCTCTGATGGGGCAGGTTTTGATCTCAGCATATCAAAGCGTCTTCCGTCATCCAACATGGATAATTCATGCTACGTTTTTCACATTTCAATCTTCCTGTGTGAAAGTTATAGTGATTTGTTTAAGCTCCAGAATTCAAGATTTTAATCTCTATCCCTTAACTGCATAGTGATGGGGAGATTGTTGAAGTTTGAGGTGTGTAAATGTCAAATTGTCCCAAAATGGCTACCTCCCATTTTAGGACATAATTCCTAGACTTTCCTTCTTGATTTGGGGGGGATAAGAGGGTCTACCAACAAACCTCGTGTCATGTCTCTAGGATGAACAGTTTCGCCTTCCTCACGTTATGAGGCACTGTAAAGCAGTTTGGAATCCATTAAAAATGTTTCATTTTGAGTGAAGTTTGATGAATTTTGAATAATGTGTATTTTGGGGCAGAAAAGTATAAGATCCTACAAGTCCTATGCCAACGGGCCTCAGTAGTGCTTTTGCTGCTCAGGGCCAATTAGAAACTTTCCAACATAAAACGCAGGATGACAAATGACATCTGCACAACTTGTGACAGATTCACTGAAAAAAAAGGTTGTATTTCTTTTCTCAAAACTCGACCCTATAAGTCATTGGCATTAATAAATGATAAATGACCAATCAGTATTCAAGTTTAGCTCTTTATTTCCAAATATAAAAAGCATTCACACAATAGTGCCACATGGATGTGGTTTTTGTGAAGACAGAAGTAGAAAAAAAAGACCGAAAGTTGTTCAAAGTTTACCTGAAACTTCTATTTTGAGATACAATGAAGTTCAGTACCAGCCTGCGCTGGGCAAAAGGCAGGAGAAAGGTGTCGATGAGAATCCATCCACCTTTTCCATTCCTCTCATCTTAAGGAGTCAGACCCATAAAAGAGTAGAGTTAAGGAAAGGGATGGTTGAGTTAGAATGGTTCAGTGATGTAGCTGAGCAGATGACAGCAAGGTGCCGTTTGGTGTTTAAGAAGAAAAATGGAATTCTGTACTGCTGGCAGTAAAAATAAGTGACTTCAGTTTGAGGTGCCAGCACCTTCTGAATCCCAGAGGAGTGAAAACAGAAACAAACAAAGTCATGCATCAGAAAGACACAGCTCCAGTTTCTTAAAAGGACAACAGCCCTGATTATGGGGATCATCAGACAGTCTTCCTTGCAGTCAGGACTCGGACGATGGAGCCAACTCCACCCACTGCCAGGGCCTGAGGAAACAGTGGGAAGGAAAACAGAACTGGGTCAGCATTCTGCCATAGGCACAAATAACCATAAGGTTTTAAGCAGTTTTCACTGGAACAACAATATTTAATTCCAGGTTTCCTAAAAACCCACTCAGTAAACACACAATTGCCTGTAGTTAAATTAGTTTCATTGAAATTTACATTCCTCTACAAAATGGTTCAGTAAAATCTGGGAATCGGAGCTGATTTATAAGCACACTCACATTTTTTGGTATTTCTTATTGATTTAGAAAACAGAATATAAAAATAAAACTTTGTGGACATGGGATCAGATATTGTGTTGGTGTCTTGAATGAGGCCACAATAGCGACTCAACAATGAACTTGAGCTTGTGATGTTGAAACTACCATGTACAGCTTTTAAGACAAGTGCAAACTGATTGGATGGCCTTTAAGCCGTTCCCACCCTCCTAACCCAGACGACAGTATCGGTGCTTTCCCCACTTTGAGGAAAACCACGCGACTGATACAGTTCTTGTTTCGTTTATTTGTGAATATGCCAAACTGTATTTATGAGGGAGAAAGTGTAGACCCGTTTGTGGGTTTTGTTGATGGAGATACTTTTTCTCCTTTGCTTTGCATTGGGTTTTGAATAACGCCATGGATAAACCAAGTTAGAGGAAGTTTTTTCCCATGTGGGATCATTTTGATGTTATCATGGAGAATAAAAGTAAATGATTATTCTGTTCTTGTTTCCACTTTTGATCATTTTTCCAATATAGGATTTTTGAATTAATTTACATGGACTAACTTATTTCTATTGTAGGATTTGCTTGGTGCTGTAACCCAGGGGTTACCAAACTTTTTCTATTGTGCCCAGTATTTGCCCCTGGGCACAATAGGTAGTTCAACGTTGGTCTTCTTATTGAAACGATGTGTGTGACTGGAGGGTGGGGGGCAGGGGGGGTGGAAGTAGAGAGACTGGGGAGTCTGATCAGACTGTTATCTGTTATACGATGAGTCGTTGTTTCCATTCATCCATCTGGTGACCCGCCGAATTATATAACCCAAATTATGATGCCAAATTCCCATCATAGTCCACAGTGACATTCAATCACATTATATTTTCAGTCGGTATAAGTAATATGAGTCTATATTAGTCATTATTGCCATATATATATATAAATATATATATATATATATATATATATATATATATATATATAAATAAGTGTGTGTGTAACTTTTTCTCTGCAGTGGAAACATACAGCAACAATGCTTCCAATAGTACCACAAAATATTTTGATAAAATTTTAAGTCCATATCACCCACCCCTACTTTATGTAAGCATTTTTATCTTTCAACAGATACCTAAAAATCAAAACAATTACTAAGTGATTAAAACACTTTGGAATTGTGCCTCAGACAAGCTGAAGGCACCTTTTGCTGCTTTCCAGTCTTTCAAACAAAGATCTAAAATTTGTATTATTTTGTGAAGAATCAACAAGTGGGACACAATCGTGAGGCGGAACGAAATTTATTGGATATTTTAAACTTAAATAAAAAAGAGCAAAGTGCAATATTATTCAGGTCATTTGACCAATTTCCTGATCAGAGATCCAGCCAAGAGGCCTATGGTCACTCTGGATGAACTGCAAAGATCTACAGCTGAGTTGGGAGAGTCTGTCCATAGGACCCATCAGTGATACGCTGCACAAATATGGCCTAAATGAGTGGCAAGAAGAAAGCCTTTTCTCAAAGATATCCATAAAAAAATCTTGTTTAGAGTTTGCCACAAGCCACCTGGAAGACACACCAAACGTGGAAAAAGGTGCTCAGGTAAGATGAAAACAAATTCTAACTTTTTGGCCACAATGCAAAAATATGTTTGGCACAAAAGCAACACAGCTCATAATCCACATTGTCAAACATGGTGGTGGCAGCATCATGGTTTGGGCCTGCTTTTCTTCAGCAGAGACAGGGAAGATGGTTAAAGTTGATGGGAAGATGGATGGAGCCAAATACAGAACCATTATGGAAGAAAACCTGTTGGAGTTTGCAAAAAACCTGAGACTGGGATGGAGATTTACTTTCCAACAAGACAATAATCCCAAACATATGCATTTTGAATGGCTCACAAATAAACGTATCCAGGTGTTAGAATGTTCAAGTCAAAGTCCAGACCTGAATCCAATCGGGAATCTGTGGAAAGAGCTGAAAACTGCTGTTAACAAGCGTCTCCATCCAACCTCACTGAGCTCCACCTGTTTGGGCAAGAATTTCAGTCTCTCAATGTGCAAAACTGATAGATGTACCCAAATGACTTTGGCTGTTATTGCAGCAGAAAGTATTAAATACAAAGTATTAATGCAAGGGGGCCAAATAATGTTGCATGACCCACTTTGCAGTTTTTTCTCGCTACAAAAGATTTGAATATCCAATAAATATCGTTCAATCTCACAATTATGTCCCAATTGTTGTTGATTTTTCAAAAAATAATACAAATTTTTGATCTTTATATTTGAAGCCTGAAGAGGCAAATGTTCAAGGGGGCAAGGCTCTGTATGAACTGAACCTGGGCTTCCAGAATACCACAGACGTCCATGTAATGAATCTACGAGTTTCCATACTAAACTGTGTTGAGATACACACACACACACCTTACCTTTTCATGCCACTGCAGCAGGACAGCGCTGCTGTTGTCAGATGGTGTCTCAAAGCCTCTGTAGATGTATTTCATCAGCAGGTCCACTCCTGCTTTGTCCAGTGAGCCCACAGCTTTTTCTATGTCACTACTCTTAAAACTGCTAAGAACTTTGACCACCAGCAACTCCGCTCGGTCCTGCCACACACACAGAGAGGGGTAGGCGGGCATTACCAGCCAGGCAGAAAAAAGATTACATGATAGTTAAAGACTGTGTTTTTACAGCGTCTATCAAGTTTGATATGCACAGCAGCCATGTTGGATTTTGAGCTCACAGGCGGTGAAAACTACTCAAGTAGAAATATTTACACTAAAGGTAATTTGGAGTTGAAATTCCAAATTCAACTACAAATGAGGGTGGGGTTCAATTAAAAATGTAAAAAAAGAAAAAGAAAAGAAAAATTGATGTCATGTTTTCATTAAAACTTACATGCATGAGTATCATTCCATGCCAGGACATAAGAATAATGTTTTTCTCAAGTTATCAATACCATAAATGTGTAGAAACAGATGGCACAGAGCACTGATTTTCCTCAATGTTCCTCCTAGCATTAGGTCATCCATAGATGTTCTGTTTGAACAAGAATCAAGCTCAGAGTCTTTTGAAATTTATGAGCTCCACATTTGTCAGCTGGATGACTGTAATACATCACTGCTCTGGTAACAACAGAGGGCACATAAATCAGATGCCACCTCTGAGCAGGTGCTAAATGAGTCCAGTTTGTTCAAATCTTCTTATGCATCTTCATCCTGCAGAGCAAAGAAATAACCGGTGCTACTGTGCTTTGTGTTATTTTGTGAAGGCAGCTGTAGAGTAAAACACAGGTGATCACAGAAGGGGAGCAGGAGGCATGTGAGACGTTCATACCTTAGCATTCTGGTTCTTGGTATTGATTGGAGGATTCTTCAGTACAGCATGGAGAGCTGCAGCCATGTTCCCTTTGCAAGGAATTAGTCAAGAATCACAGAGACAAGTAGGGCAAGAGAGGAACACAGTAGGACAGGATGATCACCTTATCTGGTCATCACACATATTCTTCAAAGTCATGAAGCTGAAGTAAACATAGTTCAATCAGCTCAGAATGAGAAGAGTTTAATTCACCTGAATAACTTTGTCACTTCCTGTTTAAAGTGACTAAAATATCTGAAGGTTTTGTTCATAATTGAAAGCTACTTATATTCCGAGCAGGAACAGGTTAACCTTGATAATTTTCTGGAACTAAAGTGGATCCATCAACTTCACAGAGAATGTTAAACCAAACGGAAACAACCGGACAACATGCTGAGAAAAAAGTAGAAGAATATGGTAGAAGAACAGAATGTGGTAGAAGAACAGAATGTGGTAGAAGTTGTGGACACACCCTGTTGTTCCTCCAGCCGGAAACACCGCCGCGCTGAAGTCAAACTGAACAGTTCCATCCTGCCGGACATCCAGGCTCCTTCCAGCCGGACATCTCACTGCTTCACCCCCTCAGTTAACCCGCCACCGCCGCTAAGTGACCTCAAAGGATATTGTCTAAGAAGTGAATCCACTTCTGCTTCGTCCGGACCTCCTTGGTTCTCCCCGCCGTCCTCTTCGTCCACAAACTTGTTTTCGTCGTATTCATCTACATCTACTTTCCTGAAGCGGTCAGAAACGGTGTTCTTAGACATTCTGGACGAAACAGAGACAGCAGCGAAATATAATGTTAGAGAAGGAAAAAAGACTCTTTCTGGCCAAGAGGACCCAAACAGTTTCTGGTGTCCAAAACTACTTCCTCATCTCAACACTTCCGCCTTGTTTTTCTTCTTCTATTTTTATGGCGGTTGGCAAACATCTTAAAGGGCTTTACCGCCACCTTCCAGGTTGGAGTGTGGATCACATGTTTCATTTACTATATATCCGCTCTTCAAAAATAATTAAATAAATACATAAAAATTACTGCTAAAACCTACAGATGAGATCCACAGATGATCTTTCAAACAATTCCCTTATTTCCAATTTACTTGTATTCTTATTAAAATTTTTTATTAAATTAGTATGTTATTTCATGAACATACTTATTACCAGGGCTGGCCTGAGGCAAAGCAAACTAAGCAGCTGCCTAGACCCCCAGGGCCACCAAGGGACCCCCTCAGTAGAGCTGATTTTTTTTTTTAGTAACAATTTCTATGTCATTATAATAACAAAAACATACAATTTCATCATGAAGTGATTTGTTTTTACAGTAATATATTTGATAATGTAGAAATCATTATTTTATGGACAAAAGGGAAAAAAGTTGCTCTTGGGGACCCTCTGGTTGCTGCAGTAGGTCACACAAGCTTCGCTGGTAACATGAGCTGCTGTGCAATGTGCAGAGTGCATCCAGTCGCTCAGTGCCATATTTGCAGGCCACATACCAAAACAAACTTTATCCTGGCGTTACCGACTGCAATGAAGTTAGTTTCCAGTTGGATATACCCAGGGGTGAAAGTATAGTTTTAAATTCTTGGGGGCACTATGACAGATATATATGTAAAAAAGTCCCTTCTCACCCTCCGCGGGTGGTCTCTTTCATCCTCTGAGCTCGGGTCCTCTACCAGAGGCCTGGGAGCTTCAGGTTCTCCTCCAGTATCTTGGCTGTGCCTAGTACTGCACATTTCTGGACTGAGATGTCTGATGTTGTTCCTG